>MU225716.1:258965-280156 GCA_018584345.1 Thuja plicata
ATATATAATTTATATGTGATTACATTTTAATTATTGTAGATATTGTTGATGGTGTATATTTTGAAATTTATGTAAAGTATAGTATTATTAATAATTAATGCGAGGTATATTATTCTCAATTGTTAATTTTATATATATATATATATATCTTATGCAACATGTTAAATAATAGTACATATATGTATGAATGAATATAAAGCATTTATTATAGTATATTTGAGTAATATATAGTGGTGAGTTTACTCTTATATTAAGTTATTAAATAATGCCCTTTAGTTAAGAGTTAGTTGGGAGTTGGTTACCTTTCCTCACAACCTTTGGAAATATATTTATATGCACTAGTATTCATTTGTAGAGGAGGAATTTTGGGGGCTGAATCATTGAGGGGAGGATGGCTTTTCTTTCATGGAGATTTTGGAGAAAAACTTAGGAGATGTGAGGGAGAGTTTGTAAGCATATTTCTTTATGAATTTATGTTTATCTTTGCTTTTGGGAGAGAGACATTTTTGTGAGAGTTTCAGTATTTGAGAGAGGGATTCATTGATGTGGATTTTTTATTTCTTTCATGGAGATTTCTAAAAATGGATAGGGTTTGAAGGATGCATCTCAAGTTTGGATTTGTCTTCCTCTTTTGTCTCCTTCTTCAGTTGATTCTTTCGTAGGATTTGAGGTATGAATTTAATTTATTGGTTGATTAAATTATATGATAAAATATGGATCTATTTACATATTTTCATGATGTATTATATATGTACTTTTCATTCTTGTAGTTATTTAAAAGTTTGGAGTTTTTGTTTGTGAAAATTGTCATGTGTTTTCCTAGGGTTTTTAGCAACCCATTTTTGGAGATCTATTATTATAATAATTTAAATTTCATATATGGTTTTTTTTTTTTAAATTTCCAAAATTAAAATTCACATATCTGAAATGGGTATCTCTCTAATTTTATTTTTAGGGTTTCATTAATGCCTTATTATTTACATTTTGGCAGACTATACCTGTCATTTCTTGAATCTGATTTTTCTTTCAAATGTATTCATATGCTACAGAATATTATGATAATATTAAAGTCTGAATTTGATATCATATATCTTAAAATGTCTTATATTTCATTTCCAATTTTTTTGGATCATTTTTATTGTATTTTATGATAATTACAATCATTTTAGTGAAGGCAGGTCTGAACCCTAACCAGAGTTTTATGTTTTAAACCAAAAGTCATAACTCTCTTTCCCACCGTTGGATCATCAAAAAAATTAAATTGAGAGTCTATAATGATGTTACATAAGTCCCCACCCAAGATATTGGCTTTATTACTTTTTTTGTGGAAGATATTGGCAACTATTCTATGATTGCTTTTCTTTGCATTTAATCCTTTCTGGAAATATATCAGTTTAAGAACATTACCAAGTTTTAGGGTTTTGTATGGTTACCAGAGGATATTAGGGTTTTTATTTCTTGATTTGGATCTATTTTTATTCTAAATATGTTTATAATATCACTCTGATGTCTTCTTATGTGTTTGGAACATTCTGAATGTCATATCAAGGTTTAGGGTTGTCTAGTGGACTAGGGACAACATATGTTTTCATAAACTCAATCAAATGGTGTTATGATATTGATATGAAATATTGTATACTAGATAATGGATCTATTATTTTATTATGTTTCTTTTATGTAGGTTTGGGAACCTAAGTACACTAGGTGAGTGGCTCACAGTGAGGGGTCGGGGCCCTAAGTGGCTAGTACCAGGATAACCCACTAGTGAGTTGTTTAATCCAGTGAAAACAATAATAAAATTATGGGAAGGGGTACTACACATCAACTAAGATAAGCCTTTCCCATTCCGGTAGTGCTAGTATAGGCTACGGATGGGAGTGGGAGAAGGTGTTATTGCGATAGCACAATCGAACAGTCTCAACCCTATGAGAGATGTTCGGTTCTGCATGTGCCTACTTGGGGGCCGGGGCCCAAAGTGGCTTACGAGGATAACCCAAGGGGTGAGGGATATGCAATGACACTCACCTATCTTGTATCTTAGAGTCCCTACCAATTTTTATCATGCCTCTGGTAGTCCTTGTGGTCTTCTTGTCTTTCCTTTTTGTGTTGTGAATTTGGGGAAAAGTTATCACCACCTTAGGAATGTCCTAGTTGTTACCTCTTGCATGGGTCTTTGGCTCTATCTCCTAGCTCGGGGGAGTGGGAATATTGGTCCCACGTGGTTGGGTGGTTAATATTTATATCGAGTTATTATTCGTGGTTCTTTGGATGATCGTAGCACATGTTCCTTTCCAGATATGCAGTTGGAGACTTCCTATTGGATATTTTATTTTGTTGAGAGATATTTATGTATTTTTATTCATGTAATTGTAATCTCCTATAAAGAATCTTGAAGTATTGATATAATCTGAATTCAAAGCAGTATATTAGGGAATGGGTAGTCCTAGGTAAAAGAAAGGGAAAAGAATATATGATATATTGGACATGTTATTAGCATTAAAAGAAAGTGTTTATGTTATTTCTCCTATTCTCTTATGTTGTTCATAGATAAAGGAAATAATCTTAGATATAGTTATATTAAATGATGTACTGCCACAATAATGTATTCTCTCTTGATGAAAGGATCAAAGGAAATTTTTGATAAATGATAGGTTAGTGATTGGAATTATTAATAATGATTAGTTATTAAATAATGAAACAAGATAGTAACTTGATAGTAATGTTAATGGTTGGTTCATGTTTATGGGTTAATGAAGTACCTAGCATAATGTCTACCTTATTAATACTAATCTCTTACCTAAATGTTTAGAGGAATGTGATACAAAGGATAATAGATATTTATAAAATCAATATGATCTAATGGCATCAATTGATAAAAGGAATGATGATGTTAGAAGATTAACTTATGTTTAATGAAAGAAACAAGTTAGGAAAATTTACCTTGGTGCACTAAAATTAATGTAGATCTTTTAAGCTCATAATTAAATGGATATCTTATGCATGTAAATAGTTTAGATAATGTTGCTTTAGTAGCGATGTTAGGGAGCCTATGAGGACTTAAGTTGAATAAATCTTGAATTCAAGTTGTAGAAAAGTATTTTTTTATTTTAGAGATATGAAGTATAATGATGAGTATTATTCTAGTTAAACAAAAAAAAAGATTACTTGCATCTTATAGATATTTTATGTCTTGTCCTCTCGGGTTGCCTAGCGGGGCATTATAGTTAAAGCAATTAGTATTCCCAATATCAAGAAAGAAAGCAAGATAAGTAGAAAGCATAAATGATTAATAATACGAAATCATTCCAAACAAAATTAATATGCAAACCATGTAGTCCCTCCTTGTTGTTATCCTTCTTTATGCAATGTGGGCTCTCAGAAACGAGTGCTCGATTATATGCCAACATAAGAATTCAAAGAAATTGTGGGTTTTTTATATGAGAAACAAGCTCTCTATTTATAATATTTTAGGGGTTTCAACCAAGAATACATGATTGAAGAGCTATTGACTGTGATTGAGGAGCTGAACTCGAAGTGAGTAGGAGTTCAACTCTAATTGACTGCCTTGATTGGAGGGATTGACTAAATGAGGTGGAAGAACTAACTCAAGTGAGTGAGAGTTCAACTCTAATTAACTTCCTTGATTTAGAGGATTTACTAAATGAGGTAGAAGAGCTGACTCAAGTGAGTGAGATTTCAACTCTAATTGACTTCCTGATTGAGGGGATTGACTGAAGAGGTGGAATAAGAGATTGAGTTAGGAGAGTGATTCATGGAGTGAAGAGTTGTGATTGAAAAGCTAACTCAAAGTGAGTGTACAAGTTAGGATTAGAGGATATTTATGATTTAAATAAATAATAAATTATTTATTTGTACATGTGGGGATATTTTATAAATAAATAATTACTTATTTATTTATGAGAAGAATTATTAGTTTAATTAAATAAATATAATTTATTTAATCATGAGAGGGGAATAATTAGTTTAATTAAATAAATATCATTTATTTAATTATGAGATAGAATTTAATTTAATAATTACATAAATGTAATCATTAGGAAGGGGAAAAATTAATTAAATTTGATCATTTAATTAAATATAAAGAGACGGGGAATAATTAAATAATGTTTAATTATTTTGTAGACTAATAGGTGATGAAATATTGATTAGATGTTGAATAATTAAAGTAATTAATTGAAATTACGTAATTATGAAATTAAAGGGAAATGATGATTTTGACTTTGGAAAATAGTATAATGATGCAATATTGATTAAATATGAAATATTATTTAATAATTTAGGAGGAATGTTAGTAATGTCATTGCATTAGAGAAATAGGCCATTTTTAAGTGTCTACTGACACCAGTGGAGAGGTGTTCATTCCAGTCCAGTAGAAGGAAGAAAAGATGAAGAAGTGAGTAGGGTGATGCCCTTATTCTATTTTGTACATTTTGGTTTGAATAATGTTTTCTTTGGTCTGGTCTACCCATTTTTGTTAGTATAGGGCATGATATACAATTGTCATTACTTCTATATGTCTGGAAGGGGGAGCTAAGTAAGGTAGTAGGGTCAAAGGAATAGTGTACAGAGTTTAATGTTGTATATGCCATGTTTGTACGGTTGAATTCGGTTGTGTAGTTGTTCATGGAAATCTATAGGGGGGTCATAGTTAATCTCTGCCAAATAAAAGTGGTATTTTGGAAAATTTTATTTTCAAATCAATAAAATGAATCAAATATTACCGATTAAAAAAATATCTATGTCAATATCATTCTCCCATTAGTTTATTATTTGTGTTTAGATTTGATAGGGAGTTGGGGGTGACAAATATTAATGGGAGGTAGTGCAACTTGTAAGGTCTTGAGGTTGTTCCCTAGATGTGCTCCTTATCATGATATAGGGAGGATTTGATGGGCTTATCCCTTGACACCAAACACATATTCGTTCTTATATTTCCTTCAAATCCTTTTAAATCAATTTTCTTTGTAAATTGACATGTTTGGACTGTCGTGAAAATACAATGATTTTTTTAATGTTTTTATGTTCTTTTCCATTCATTCTTAGTTATTTTTTAATTCACAATTAGCTTGATTCTTATCCACCAATCAACTCGTAGCATGTGATGTTGATACATAATTAATAATTTATTAATATGTACTTGAATCACAACTAACAACATTTTTAATAATAAATATATCCTTATAATTAAAAACTCTAATCATGCATCTATTTGAATTAAAACAACTCTAATCATGATTAATAACCTTGACACTATCAATATTTGTACAATTTTTCTTCCTAATGTTCACTTTTCCTAAATTTACACACCAAGATAACTCTCTTTAATACCTTTCCCTAGTAATAACACAAAAATTATTGGTTAAAAATAAGGTAGATTATATGGTAGATTTTACATATAATAAATAAAATTAGTTTGATCCTTTTTTTTATTTTAGACATAAACTTACGAAAGGTGTATGAGCTATTATGCAAGGGCTATAGGTAGTGATATGAGTAAAATGAAATGCAACCATTCCATAAAAAAACAAACTTACCTTTCTAAAATTGCTATAAGAATATTAAGCATTGTTTTTTATTAAAAAAGAAGCCAGAACTAGAGGGTTGACCCAAACAAAGAAACCAAAGCCAACACAAGAAGTTCTAGACTACCAGCACATAACCAGCACACCCTTAGCCTATCCCCTTTTTAAAAACCAAAAACCAAAAACTAGTGATCACAAGCCCCAACTTCACCAGAAATTGGTAACCAGCATGTGATCACTGATAGACCCCAACTTCACAATGAAATTGGTAACCACCCTATAAATAGCAGTAGCAGTAAAGTTCATAAAGGTCTTACCATTAGAAAAAAACTAGAGAATAGTCTTATGGTCATCATAGAAACATAACATCATAAAAAATAGGCCCAACCCGGCCGTACACCAGAAGCAACAAGAAACAAAGGACATCAAAAGAACAATAGGATGATCACTTGGGTTTTTTCTCCCCACCATTGAGCAATAGCTTCAGCCACTCGTCAACAAGAAACTGGAAGAGCTTCCCATCAATCTTTTCCTTATCAGAATTCTTTGAATTCTCCAGGTGAAGGAGTTGAAGAGTCGTAGTCATAGAATTCATAACTCTAACTGTGAAATCCACAATTTTGTTGAAGCTCTCCCCTAGTGCCCTAATTTCCTCCTTCATCACCTAAAGATCATTTTTGGATCCCAAATCCTAAATTAAGTCCTGCAGCCGCTTGACATCCCCCTTTATTTGATTTAGGTCAACCTTAACCTCCTCGCCACCTTCCTTCGGGCTCTTATCCGTATTCCCCCTGATTCCTCCTTAGCCTCAAAATCCTTTGGCTGACCTAAAGGTGAGGTAGTGGTGAGCGAAGATTCTTTCATTTGTTCTCCCAACACATTTTTTTTGGAGAAATCAACTGTGGGCAGTTTAAAACTAGATGAAATCTTGGAAGATTCCTAGCTTCTCTCACCTCCCTCCTTAATCGGGGACTCTTTACCTTTACCTTTGTCAAAGTTTTCCTCCTTAATTTTAATTTTTTTCCATTTCTTCTTGTCTTTGCTACTTCCTTTTCTCCTCTCCTCTTCCTCCTCCAAGTCCCCCTCTTCATCTTCCATCTCCAGATATCTCTTCCTAACAGCCTTCTATTTAACCCGAGTGTTGGACGCAATCCTATGGGACCTCCTCCTATTGTCATTTTCATCCTCATCCTCTTTCAAGACAATGTTGATTTGGACTTCTCCACCTAGCCCAGCCAAGTCTTGGTGAGCATTCTTTGGCTTATTCTTCATGGGAGTAGGCATTTTTTAGGATGAGGTAGGTTGAGACTGGGAAGCAGCATTCACAATAGAATCCTTAGCAGTGGGGGTAATAATAATCTACAAAGTAACAAATCTGGGAGGGAAAAAAGCATGGTGGAAATTTTCAAGATGTGGGATGAGGCCTTGGTGGAGAATGCAGTAGTTCTTCTTAGTACTTTTATTTTCCCTAACATCAACCACAGAAGCTTCTAGTGAGTGCAGAAGAAAAAAAAGGAAAGGAGATTTCTTCATTATACCAGAAATGGTTTAACAGAGGGAAGTGGTAATTGTAACATGTCCCAAACCTACCTTCTAAAGTAAGGTACTTCATAATAATCAAACATACCTCATTCCAGGGATCAAGCTAGTCGACCCGTTTGAACCCACCACGGAACCGGATAGGAATCTCCATTTTTTTTTTAAATATTTTGACGCTTGTATCATCCCTGCTCTTAGACACCTTCTTTCACTTCCTTCCCTCCATAGAAATCCATGTAGCTTGGGCCTTAACCTCTTCATTAATTTCAAAGGTTATACCATTAATGGTAACCTTGCATTCCTCCCAAGAATCCACCAACTGCATAGAAATATTCTCATCAATTCCCTCCATGGCTTTCATGTAAGGGTAAAGACCTCCTTCCTTCAAGTACGTAATAGCACACAGGTTCTTTACAAAACAAGCTTCAATTTTGGGTGGTT
The DNA here is from genome assembly GCA_018584345.1 of Thuja plicata. Classification (NCBI taxonomy): domain Eukaryota; kingdom Viridiplantae; phylum Streptophyta; class Pinopsida; order Cupressales; family Cupressaceae; genus Thuja; species Thuja plicata. Next base: position 266,489 of record MU225716.1, read on the forward strand.
CCACACAAACCATGTTGTCACCCATCTCAATGCTATTCTCAGAAAGAAGCTCCTCTTCCTGGGGCTCCAGCAACATCACGACCCACCTACTGCCTCGTAGATTAGTCCTAGGCCAGCTCCAATTCAAACAGCCCTCGCACCACACCCAAGTGAAACAATCATAGTTGCAGAGAGAATAATTCCAATTAGTGCTAATGCTAATCACTTTAATTATAAAATGGTAATTCAACCCACAGGAGGTACTATTCACATGCGTAGTCGTAATGAAAGCTAAGCAAACCCGTGAGAATAAATAATTGTGAATGCTGTAAATTAAATGCCAATAAAGCCCTATCTTATTATCAAAAATTCAAAGATGCGTGTCACTCTCCATGTTGATATTTCTCTTAAAAGTGCTCATACCCTCAATAGAAAAGGTAATAATCACCCATTTTATCAGCAAGTTACTAAAATTAAGACTCCGTCCAATTTCAATTTTGAAATTTGAATTCGCGTTGCTTCTCGTAACTTTACAAGCCACCTTTTTCCTCCAATAATATTTATCCTTGTACCTCACCATTTAATGGCTTTATTCATTTCTTTCTTGATAAGAAAAATAGTGTGCTTCATCAAAGAATTCAAATTTCTCCAGCACTTAGCCTTGTGCACGGAAAAACCAGTGGCTTCCAACGCATCTGCCACCACATTTCCTTCTTTGTAAATGTGTTGCAGCCTAAATGCCTCCAACCTTGGGAGGAACATCTAGATGTCCTGTAGAAGATTATACATTTTCCAACTGGCCTTATAGTTTCCCTTGACCAGCTCAATCACAACTTTTGAGTCACCTTCAATAATCAATTTCTCGATACCCGCGGTAACGGCCATTTTTAGCCCCCATAATAAGGCAGAAATTTCTTCCATATTATTGGAACCCAGTCCCACATTAACCACATATGCTATAATCATCTTCCCTAGGTGATCTCTAATAATACCTCCTCCTGTAGCAACCCCCCCCCCCATGGGAAACCCCATCAAAATTTAGCTTGAAGAACATATCTTCCAGGGGGGCAATGAGTATTCCTCCTTACAACCACCTTAGAGTTATCAAAAATAAAAAATGAGTTGGGGAGCTGCCAAACACGGGCTAGTCTACAATACAACTATTTAGGGGGGAGTTAGGAACTTTCCACAGACAAGTCTCCAAGTTTTCCCACACTAGATTGATAGCAGAACTCACCGTCCCCTCAACTTCAGTTTCCTCCCCCCTAAACACCCAATTATTTCTTTCTTTCCACAGGCTACAGCACACATGCAGGGGTAACATTTTCCAGAGGAGACAAATGAGTGGATGAACCAATGAATGGCCCTAATTGACAAAAAATTGGTTAACATTCTCCATAAACACCCAATCTAGCTGCATTTTGCATAAAATTTTGGACCAAACCTTAGACGCATAAGGATAATGAATTAAGAGATTATTAATGGTATCTTCCTAGTTTTTACACATAACACACTTGTTAACCAGCTAAATACCCCACTTCTGGAGGTTCTCCAGTGTAAGAATATTCCCATGTATCACCATCCACCAGAAAAAATTTATTTTAGGGATCAATTGTGGGGTCCAAACACTCCCCCACAATTTCTCATTCGCCATCTTCCTAGAATTAACTAAATAAGCCAATTTCACCGTGACCTCCCCTGACTTGTTATGGCACCAAACCACTTTATATTTTGTCTAAGATAAGAGGGTCCTAATCCCCTTCAAGAGCACCTGGATCTCTTTAACAAAAGGGGGAACCTAAGCATGGTCATTATAGGCTTCCGCCAAGTTTTTCCATTTCCGGTCCTGTGAAATATAATCTTTAACTTTACTTCCAAAGAAAGACTCCAGCCTGTCTCTGTAGTGAAAAAATTTGTCCCTACTCAGAGGTTTATCACTAATCCACCAATCCTCCCAGAAATTGATCTAATAACCATCACCCAGGATCCTTTCATCCCCCTTAACAGAGGACCTTTACACTTAGCTATAAAGTTCCAGATTTTAGAACCAGCTGGTAAATCCTGGCTGAAAGGGAAATGGGAGGTGTTATTAAAATACTTAGCCTTCATAATCCTACACTAGTCAGTGGTTCCCCTAGAAATCTACAACCAATTTTTTTAAATTAAATCCTTATTTATATCTTTTAATTTCCTCACTCCAAGTTTGCCTTTGACCTTTGGTTGACAGACCGTATCCCAGCTAACCAAGCTCATTCTAGCTTTTTCCTCCACCCCCGTCCACAAGAAATTTCTTTGAATTTTCTCAAGCTTCTCTGTCATTCTGTCTGTGATTTTAAAAAAAGAAAGGAAGTAAACATGGATACCTTGGAGGGCCGCAGCCAACAGCTAAAGCTTCCCTGCGTTGCTAAATTAAGCATTTTTAACTATAAACAAAAACTAGATATTTTTATAAAAGCATTCAAGTTTCTACAAGATTGTGAGTGGGTTAGAACATTGAAAACAACATCAATCTTACAAATGTGACCAATATTGTAATTGTAGTAAAAAAATAAAGATTTATCAACTTACTTGTAATATCCCGTATTGTTGCTTAAAAATGTTTTACCTTAGAATTGCCAAATAATGTATGGTGTGTATTTATGAATGTCAATAGACAACTTAATACCTTGATATAGAGCTTACAACTAGGATAGTTATCATTATCAAAACATATAAACAACAATGTTATAAAGAGAGTTATAATCATCATTATAATTAACACAATGTGTGTGTGGGATTTGATAATACGTTCCTTAACAACCTATGCTCCTCATGAGTCCCTTAGAAATGACATATAAGGTCCCTTGAGCTTATTACTTTCCATCAAGCCCAAGAGGATAGAATGACTATTGTCATTCAGCCTCCTAGCCTCAATCGGGTTTTCTCTAATTGAATGGAACTTATGTGCTACTTGCATTCCTTATTATGTATTCCATCCTATCCTCCATAATGAAAAAGCTCATTTTTTAAAGTATTAAATAATCTTTCATATCTACTCTATTGTTCATAGACATCATAGTGACAACAATAATAATCTATATAAATATATAATATTAGTAATATATTATCTACATATATTCCTACTTCCTATCAAGTGGAAGACAAGATAACATTTCAAAAATATCAAGATTTCATGCATTATGTAATATACCAAACACTTGAACAATATATTGATATATTGACTAGATTTATTGGTTATGAGATTGTAAGTTTATTCCTTGATTGATTCCTTATTTCACTCATTCCATACCCTCCTATATTATCATTGATTCCCCTTTTATACCTTTATGTTTTCATGAGTAGAGACACCCTTTTAAAAATGTGATAACCTTCCAAACAAACATGTCTTTTCTTTATTAATTTTTTATCCTTTCAAAACTAATTGCAATCCTTGTTAAATATTATCATTGGCTTTTAATCATAAACTATGTGTAGCATCTTAGATGTTAATCACTCCTCTTCATGAAGTATTTCTTCCTTTTAATTTCTAAATTTAGATGATTATAATTTGTTATTCTTCTGACTTGTCTTTGATAAGTAATAGCATTGCTTCTTTTCATTTATAATCACTCTCTTTTAATTATAATTTATAGTGCTTCCTTATAAAAATAATAATTGCCCTTGTCAATATAATTTTTTTCTTTAATATTATGATCATATTTTGTCATTAGTATACAAAGGAAACAGTTTTTGAACTGTTAGTAACATGATCACCGAAAGACAGGTTTATAGTGCAACCCAACACAACAGTTCACAGAGGTCACCAAAAATGTTAAGTGCAAGAGAACACTGAAACCAATCTTCACCGAAAGATAGTTTATAGTGAACACCGAGAGCACAGTTTATAGTGTAAACCGACAACACACTTTACTGAGAAAACAGACAGTCAATATACAGAGCAAACCGAGAAGAAGAATGCCTACAGAGACATCACCAAGGAAAGACTATAGAGAAACCTGAGCACTAGTCTACCGAGAGACAAGTTTAATTTTGAGAAATGTGGATTTGAGTTACACGTCAGATAAAACACTTGAGTTTTATATTTAGCTTTAATCTTATCTTTAAAACCATTTCTTGAGGGACAAGTAAACTAAATGTAATAGTTTTAATCAGTCTAACTGATTAAAAACATGCAAACTAGGAGATCAAGGTCAAGTTGTAAAACTTCTTTGTTAAAAGTGAAACCTATTTAGGTCAATTCATTATATAAATAGATGTGTAATCAATCAGAACAAAATGATGTGACGATGATTGTAGCTGAAGAGAACATCTAAGGATCAGATAGAGAGTTTCATGTAGAAGGATAGCAAAAGATGAAAGAAGTTATGAAGAACAAGATTCAAGGCTACCGAGAAGAACAGAGGTATTAATCAATCACTATATGTGATACACATACATTGTGAACTTAAAGGATATGTAGTCAGAGATTCAAGATTACATATAATCAGGTCAACAAGTATTTTTTATTGCATTCTAACAAGTGTAGAAAATAGAAGAAATCCTTTAAGAAGGTGGATTTAACAATTCTTATGTAAATCTCTTAACCGAGTGCACACTTAACAGTGTTGCTAAATATCTTAACAAAGTAGACCTAACCAGTCTAAAATGTTACTCCTAATAGGGTAAGATCATCAGAAGTGATCAAAATTTTAGTCTTAACCGGAACCTTCCATTCTGTAGATAGTGTAGCTTTGTGGGTTTCATCCCTACTACAGTTTTTACCTTCTAACAGGGGTTTTCTGTGTTACCAATTCTTGTGTCATGTGTACTTACATTTCATGAATGTTTACAAGCAAATAAAGTTTATGATTTGATATTACATGCATAAGGTAGAATGGAATCTATGGTCATTAATGCAAGGAATTGATTACTAAAGGATTAAGGGTTAATTGATAAAAAGTTTTAAGGGTACTGATTCACCCCTCCCCTCTTAGTACACACCATTCCATTATTCCACCAATTGGTATCAAATCTAGATCTCTTATTTAAAAATTTTAAATACTTGAGAGAAAAAACCAAACACTAGAAAGGTATAAACTAGATAAGAATATTGACAATCAGAAGCTACAGATACAGGGCTTCTATGAGCAATACAAGGAAGGAAAAATCAAGATGAGAGAGTTATTGGATGAAAGGAAAGTTATGGCATCTTGCCTCAATGAAATAGACTATCATGAAGAAGAGATACCTGATTTATTTGAGTCATCGAGATCTACATCTAGCAATACATCTGACACATCAGAAGGAAGCATTACAATTCTGAATGTAATCAATCAAGATCTGATAGAACAAGTAAAATCACTGCAAATCAGTCAAGAGACAGGGATGGTAAGAATGATTGATGTCATGAACAATGCTAGACAAGCTGAAGAAGTAATAACATTAGCTATTGATGATAGGAGGAAGATCACTGAAAAGCTACGAGAGAGAGAGAGAGAGAGAGAGAGAGAGAGAGAGAGAGAGAGAGACTAACTGAACATCATCATGAGATCACCAATCAAATATTTCTCATGAGTCAGGAGGAAAACTGACTAAACATAGAACTCAATGGGAAATTGGAAGCCATTGGTGAGCTAAGAGAGGAAAATTAAAAACTAAAGCATGAAGTAAGGATTCAGCAACATCACAATGACATGGTCAAGAAAGCTGAAGAGAGCACAAAGAGAATGGATAATTTTCTGAATGGAGAAAGGAGAGTCAACAACAATACCGGTCTAGGGTATAATGAGCATGGATAATCATCATACCAAGCTGATCAAAAATATGTCTACACAAATCCAAGGCCAAGGAAGAAGTCATGCAATCACTATCGAAAACCAGGTCACACCTTAAATATTTGCAGGAGAAAAAGTAAAGGTGTTCCTAAATCCACATCTACACTCATAAGAAATTGTTATAACTGTAACAAGAAAGGACACAAAGAACATGAATGCAGATCTAAGGTGAAACAACCAAAGAAGGAAACCTACATGGAAAAATATTGTTCTACTTGCAAAATTCATGGGAACACATATCTTGAATGCAGGAAGAAGAAAAAGCAAGCATGGAAACCAAACGAACAAAAAAATGCTCATCAACCGAGAAGAGTCGGTAACTCATATGTTTGGGATTACAACACATGGACAAACTGCACAGCATGTGGTAGATATGGACACATAGCTACAAATTGCATGAGGAAATGGATATGAAGGTATAGAAGCTAGACTAACCCTGGAATGGCATGCTTACACTGTCATAGGTTCGGTCATCTAAGCAAGGACTGTAGAGACTGAGTGACAGAGACAAGCATTATTTCCAATGGAAATACCATTGAAGACATCAGGAAGATGAGAAAAAAAATGTGGAGGAAAGCTACAAACAAAGTTGATGTTGGACAGAGCACCATAGTTGGTGACACATCATCTAATGGATCTGGTGATATCACCACCCCCACCTAAGCAGAACAAGTAAGTATGGAACTACACTATACCAATTTATATTTTACATTAGTTCTAATATACATTGATAATATGCCAAATTAGCATGAATAAAGATGCACTATGGTATTACTTGTTATGATATTGTGAATATAATCTCGTCGATTAAAACACACCAAGAATCTTTGGTGTACTTATAAAAGATAAGTTGTTAATGTAAACAAAGCATCGTCGGTAATTATGTAAAATACAATGAAGTCTTTGCCACATACCAAGCACCGTCAGTGAACATATGAAAATTGCCACTTACCCTGAGCATCGCACTCTCACCGAGGAAGAAGTTGGTATGTTACCCGAGCAACTCCATCTTCGACCACCTAGAAGTAGGTAAAGAATTTATTACACCACTTAGGGCATTGTCTATAAAAGTGCAATGAAAATCTCATTCATTCACAAAGTGATCACGAGCGAAGAGCAGAGCGAAGTAGAGTGACCAACAGCGACCAGATTACAGAGAAATTCAAGCACATTCACGGCTACTCTGACAGATTCACAGCAGCTACAGAAAATCAAGTGAGTATCTAAGACTCACCAAGAAAATAGATCATTTACGGAGAAAGCCCTAATTTTAAAAAAACATGGCAACCACTTCACAAGTTTCCAAGATCAAGAGTACGAAGGATAAGAAAGTTAATCTAATCAAGAACTCTACATGTGAAGAGCCTAAGTACAAATTCTGTCCAGAGGTTACTTCACAACCCAATGACACTAGAGCGTTCTCAATCATACCACCTAGGGTTTTTCTAGTTCAGGATGTTTGAGCATATATCCACTGTAAGGTTGCAGAGATCAGAGATCTCGACATTGAAGAAGCTTACAAGAAGCTTTGTACATATGGAAACATTAAGGATGAACATAAACATATTGAGGTAAAAGGGTTGAAAAATTCCCTAATGTTTCTGAAGGAATTCAAAACCGAGTGGATTTGGATAGTTCTTAGCAGAGTACATGAATGAAAGATGTGGCTAGACAAGCCAAAACCGATCACTAAGAATGTAATACATGCAATAACCGTTTATCCAATAACTGACAAGGCCAAGGCATTCAAAATTCCTCCTCGTCCTGACATAGAAAAGATGACAGGTGTAGTATGGGATGGCAGAGGTTTAAAGGTCAATTCCATCACCGATCTAGAACTGAAGTTTGGTGCATGTGTAATAGGATACAGGGTATTCCAAGCTAGCAAACTAAATAGCATAGCATGTGGAGCAGTTGACACTGACCACAAGATTGTGAAGAAAGGTCTACAACTAGACCTATCCGAGCTTCTACTAAAGCAACTAGAGGAGAACATGATAACCATTAGATCACCAAAATCTAATTCATGTAATTTTGGTTCACTCCTCATATGTATATTCTTCTACTTTCAATACTTTTTCCCCTCTTTTGGTAATGTCAATTGGGACACTACCAGACCAGTAACAATTCAAATTAGTGAATTTATAAAGTCACTAGGGGACAACTTTACATCAATCATGGATGAATATTTCACCAGATTCAAAGATAGAATGAAGAAACAGATGAGGATACCTAAACAACTAGTGGAATAGTATAATGATGATATATGTTTCATAGTAGACACCAACAACACCTTAATAAAACTAGGTGTACCAAGAACAACATGGTTAGCACCACTTGATTATGAGATCAACATAGATCAAGCCAAAAATTATATTGAAGCATTGTTGAATGAACCACTGGAAAAATCACAGAAAATATTTGGAACATATGAAGAAGCTAAGGAGAGAATCAAAACTAGTTTAGTTGTTAAAAAGATAGACCAAAAGAAGACTAAAATGGTAAAGACACTTGAGAAGAAGATGTCGGTTAATGAAGAATAAACAAAACAAAAAGATGACACTGAGGGACAGTCACTTGTCGATAAAGGTGAATAAGTAAGTGACTTTGAGTCAAATAAGTCTGATGCACCACCTACAAAGAAACCAAGAACTACTTTTACATCAAGGATGAGGAGTCAAACTACAAAAGTAGACACACCACTGATTAAGAAAGCACCAGTGAGGACTTATAAAAGAAAGCCTCAAACTGGGAAAACATCAGAACCAAAAAGAAGAAGGAGATTAATCCAAAGAAAGGAAGATAAGGAAGACACAAAACAAGATGAACAAGATGAAAAGATAAAAGTTCCTACCACAATTGATGATATTGTTGCATCAATTATCAAGACAGGTAGAATATATAATCCTAAGATAAGACAATGGCTAGCTCTGAAACCTGAGGATCAGGTTAAGATAGAAGAATCCATCATTAAGGAAATGATTGCATTCAAATATGTACCTATATAGTTTACTAAGATGATGCCACAAGAACTTAATGAAAGCCTATCAACAATGCGGGCATATGCACTGAAAAATAGATAAGGGAAAGATACCTAGTTACAATTATGCCACCTGAGTAAAAGATGGAAGAAAAAGATGAAATGGTGAAGAAACATTCTAATAAGTTCTCAGAAAAATTGAGAGCCTACAAAGTATTACAGAGCAGCTTAATAGAGCTTGACAAAGAAAGTGATAAAACTTGGAGAGAAATACTCAATCTACCTCAAGAGGAAACAAGCCCCGAGAAGGTATTAGCTCTTATTGAAATCCCTCATAAGGAAGATAAACAGGCTACACCGAGCCCATAGCACATCATTCTAAATGATACCAAGGACATCAATCCAGTTGATCTGACAACATTGGAAAGCAAGGACATGGAAGACATACCATAGATCTTACAATCATTAGGGGATACTGCAGATGACAAAATCAAAGATATAACTATAATTGATATCACCGGAGGTGATCCTATAGATGAAGTAAAGAATGATGAAGATATAAATTTGACCACCAATAAAGGAGAAGAAAAGGAAAAGGAAACACAGGATGCTGCACAGGTCAATATACCAGGACAAATGCCATTATTGATACAAGCTATCAATATCATCTCAAGATAAAAGGAGAAGTCACCTGACCATGATGCAAGCATACCTGAGGACAAGGGAGATGGAGAGTAGAAAAGCATAAATGATGAACAGAAAGATACAAATGGAGAGCAGAAAGGTACCAGTGGAGAAGAAAAACAAAGCGATTCCAAGGATACCGAGGAAAATAAAGTTATAGAAAAAGATAAGATTGATGTAGAGACATCTACAACCAACTGATAGGTGAATATCGAGCAGCAGGTTAAAGGCACAAAACCTCCAAAGCCTTCACCAAGTACATCAGACCAAGCAAAGGAACTTGCTATGGTACTGCATACAAGTACTTCCACTACAATTGCAAAGAAGAAGAAGAAGAATAAAAATCCAGTAACATTGGATGAAATCATTGATATACCAGACTGTGATCCTAGGACATTGGATCTAGAGTCACTTACAAAGTATGGTGAACTTTGTAAACAAAAGGCAACTCAGGACAAGCTCAGGAAGGAGCACAAGAACTCCCAAGTCCTAGATACAACCAAGGAAATACTATTGCAGATAGTACCAGACACACAAATTGATCAAAGTACACCCATACTTGATCAATTAGTAGTCCTTATTGATGCCATCACATCTCAAAATGTAGATGCAGACAAGGCAATAGAGGAACGTGCTGAGCAGAAGTGTCTATATAAGCTTACAGATAAAATCAGCCAGGAAGTGGCAGAACAAAAGGTAACACTTTCTGAATTAGTTACTACTATAGAACCGATAATATATGAATTAGTAAACATAATTCAGAAGTTGTGCACATTAGAAACTTTCACTATTGAACATAGTGACAAGTTGGCCAAAATTGATGAAGATCTTAAGACAAGTGCACAAGGTCTCACAACCAATGACAATGCATTCAAGTTGGATTATGAGAAGCTTGTAAAATCTAAATGGTTGAGACTAGAGATTCAAGAGGCAGAATCCAAAATCCGAGATGAGGTAGCCGAGCTCCAAGCTCTACTATTACCAAATATAACATTACTGCAACAACATATGACTTCGGCAAGAACATTGATTGTCACCCCTGAGATGTTTGTTACAAAGAGCATATATGATATGCACGCCAGACTCACCTCAAAATTCATGACCCTTGAGCACCTCAAAGATAAATGGGAGAAGATGATGGAAGACATAAAGCAATCTCATTCCCACATTTTTGACAAATGGTAAGTATTACACCTTTGTCATTATTTTCAAAAAAAGGGGGAAATGATATGATAAAGGGGGAAATGATATGAAAGGGAGAAATGATAAGGTAAAAGGAAATACATGTACATAAGAAATGTATCAAAGGAAGAAATGTGTACATATACTATACCGATGCATGCACATAGGGGGAGTCACATTTACTAGGTAAACACATGGTGTATATACTAAACATTTTAGTTTTTGCACATATCAATTTTTTATACTAATGCCAAAGGGGGGTTTGATGATTAGATTTTATCATTAGTATACAAAGGAAACAGTTTTCAAACTTTTGGTAACATGATCACCAAAAGAAAGGTTTCTAGTGCAACCCAACACAGCAGTTCATAGAGGTCACCAAAAATGTTAAGTGCAAGAGAACATCAAAACCAGTATTCACCAATAGACAGTTTATAGTGAACTTCAAGAGCATAGTTTATAGTGTAAACCAACAACACACTTTACTGATAAAACTGATAGTCAGTATACAAAGAAAACTGAGAAGTAGAATGTCTACAAAGACATCACCGAGGAAAGACTACAGAGCAACCCGAGCAGTAGTCTACCGAGAGACAACTTTAATTCTGAGAAATGTGGATCTGAGTTACACGTCAGATAAAACACTTGAGCTTTATATGTATCTTTAATCTTATCTTTAAAACCATTTCTTGAGGGACAAGTAAACCAAATGTAATTGTTTTAATCATTCTAACTGATTGAAAACATCCAAACTAGGAGATCAAGGTCAAGTTGTAAACATTTGATCATAGAGTTATTATTGTAAAGTGTGAAACCTATTTAAGTCAATTCATTGTATAAATAGATGTGTAATCAATTAGAACAAAATGATGTGATGTTGATTGTATCTAAAGAGCACATCTAAGGATTAGATAGAGTTTCATGCAGATTGATAGAAAAAGATTAAATCAGTTATGAAGAGCCAAATTCAAGGCTACCGAGAAGAACAAAGGTATTAATCAATTACTATAGGTGATACACATACATTGTGAACTTAAAGGATATGTACTCAGCAATTCAATATTGCATATAATCAGGTCAATAAGTATTTTTGACTACATTCTAAAAAGTGTAGCAAATAGAAGAAATCCTTTAAGAAGGTGGATTTAACAATCCTTATGTAAATCTCTTAACCAAGTGCACACTTAATAGTGTTGCTAAATCTCTTAACAGAGTAGACCTAACCAATCTAAAATGTTACTCCTAACAAGGTAAGATCATCAGAAGTGAACAAACTTGTAGCCTTAACAGGCACCTTCCATTCTGCAGATAGTGAAGCTTTGTGGGTTTCATCCCCACTGCAATTTTTACCTTCTAACAAGGGTTTTCTGTGTTACCAATTCTTGTGTCATATGTACTTACATTTCATGAATGCTTCTATGAATGTTTACATGTAATAAATTTTATGATTTGATATTACATGCATAAGGTAGAATAGCAGCTATGGTCAGTAATGCAAGGAATTGATTACCAAAGGATTAAGAGTTAATTGATAAAAAAATTTAAGGGTACTGATTCACCCCTCCCCTCTTAGTACACACCATTCCTTTATTCCAACATAATAATTAATCACTACCTTGTCATCCTAGTTAGTATCTCTATTTTTTATAAACTTGTGTGATTTAATTATTTATATGGCATTCGTCTTCAATGCAAAAGTTAGTTAGCTAAATCTGATTTTTTATTTATTTACTTAAATTTCATGAAGGTAGTGAATCCATAATAGTGGGCCAAATAAAATTACTTCCTCTCCAAGGATTGATCCTAATAATAATTTCATCATTTTTTAGATAATATAGTTTTCCAAGGTTTATATTGGATGATCTTGACATAGCATTGTCTGCATAACATGTGTTGGTGTAATTTATGTCTTGTATAATTATACTATATTTAAGTTAACTTAGGATAATGTATATCATAGTAATTTACATAGGAGACACTAAGGGATTTGCATTCTAGGGAATATGGTTGTAGGAGAAATCCCACCATTGGTGGTAATATCTTGTTGTATCATCTTAAAATGGAAGCACTTCCATGTTAAGAGTGTTTAGCCCTCCTTAGGGGATGTTTTTGGCCTCCATCATACTATCCCCTCCTTTCAGCATCATCTCCTACTTCTATGCCTATTTAGGACCCTGATTGGGCCTCTCCGGGCATCTTTTATCCCACTTGGCACTTTTTCCAAGGGTTCTAACCCCCTAGGTCACGGTCGACCTTGACCTTCACCTAGGTCAGGGTTGACCTCGACCTCGACCTAGGTCAGGATTGACCTTGACCTTGACTTGGGTCCCCCTTTCAAATTTTGAAATTTGTCGATTGTCGGAAGTCATCCAAAATTCATTTCTTGCTTCCGAGTCAGCTGTTTTGGGGTTTCGAAGCAGTAAATCTTAAATTATATTTAATATAGGTCCTCTTCTAGGGGCATGGGTCTAATTGGAATTTAATTCTCCTATGTCGGCCTCCTTAGAAGATTGTTCCCTAATTTCATATAAAAGGAAGCCTCTCTCTCTCATTTTCTCTAAGTCTTCCAAGTGAAAAAAAGCTCTAATCAAGATTTTGTTCAAGCATCCATTGTTCTACATGTTTTCAAGCTCTCAAAGTGTTCAATTCTTCCTCTCAATCATTCAAGTCCTCCATTGAAGATCAATTATTCAAGCTTTCAATCCTTTGAAGGGATTAGGTTCAAACATTCAAGATTTATCATTCAAGCCCTAGACCTAGCCATCATGATGGTGTGATCTTCCTTCAAGATCCTTTGTGCATCCTCAAGACTATTTCATCATCTCTTCAAGGTGGATTCCAAGCATAAAATCATGGAGGTTTATGGTTTCTAAAGTCCATTCTTTCATATCTACATACTTGTTTACATTTGAATTACAATTGCATATCTATTGAATATCATAGCTTCATTGTTAGATTCAATTCTACTACTTGCTAGCATTCTTATTTCAATTATTGATTTCAAGGTTAATTCCTAAATCAGGGTTTGAC
>MU225716.1:282679-334698 GCA_018584345.1 Thuja plicata
TGTGTTTTGACTATTGATACCCTCTTATATGAGAGGTGATTGTCCTAGGTCATCACCTCTTCTTTATTTTGTAAACTATGTTTTTGATAAACTCTTGCTCTTGCTTTGGGTTAGATTTTGATTCCTTCACTCGAAGATTCCTCTTCCTCTTGATTGCAGGGGGCTTGATGGTTGAATCTTTGGTCCCTCTTTTCTTTAGAAGATGAAATTTTATCCTAAGCACTCCTCTATGGTGAGGGTCTTATTGATAAGATCTCTTCCCTTTTTGAGGATCCTTTTTCCATAAGTGACATATCCATTTCACAATTATCTATGTTCTTGGATGTAAGGGTCAAGGCTCTTCGCTAAGAATATGGTATACATTGTTGTTAAGCTGGATATCTCCTTACCTTGTGAAGTAGGTATCCACTTTCTCTTACTTATCTTGCCTAGTGAGTAGTCATGATAAGGAGGGGGGCATATATAGGGTCTCCCTTGTACTATAGTTTACATTAATTTACATTTTGCAGCATGCTAAATCCTTGGAAGGTAACTCACGTAAGTTGCTAAATCCTGAAGGGACACGCATTTTTACTTTTATTTTTGCTAAATCCTCATAAGGTAACGCACATAAGTTGCTAAATCTTGAAGAGATATGCACCCTTTTTATTTTTTTACAATATGATAAATCCTCGAAAGGTAACGCACATAAGTTGCTAAATCCTGAATGGACACGCATTTTATATTCCATAGTGATACAAGAATGTGGATCTATGGATATTTTCAAAAGTCATCAGAAGACGCATTACAATTACAAGCACAGTTTATGGGTGAACCTGTTGGGCTCTCCCTCCTTGGTGATTCATGGTAAGGTGGGAATCTTACTAGGCAAGGTAATCACTATCTCTTTTCTCACTTTTGCTTTCATGCTAGTAGGATTAGATCATGAAGCTATGTTATCTATGGTGTTGTTCTTGTCTTACTTATGTAGTCATGTATGTTTTTCTATGATTGATTGCTCTTTATTTCCATATCTTTATGTATGTATTTTGAGTTAGAATCCTTGATTTGGGGGCTCATATCCCTGACTTAGTTATATTCTACCTCGTAGAAATCCACTAGGATCTCTTTCGTCCAACTTTATTGTGAGCACATTCAATTTCTGTACTTTCACTAAAGTGGGGGCTTAATGTATCATCTTAAAATGGAAGCACTTCCATGTTAAGATTTTTTAGCCCTCCTTAGGGGATGTTTTTGGCCTCCATCATACTGTCCCCTCCTTTCAACATCATCTCCTGCTTTTGTGCCTATTTAGGACCCTAATTGGGCCTCTTCGAGCAACTTCTATCCCACCTGGCACTTTTTCCAGGGGTTCTGACCCCCTGGGCCAAGTTCGACCTCAACCTTGACCTAGGTCAGGGTTGACCTCGACCTCAACCTAGGTCAGGGTCAACCTTGACCTTGACCTGGGTCCCCTTTTCAAATTTGGAAATTTATCGGTTGTCGGAAGTCATCCAAAATTCATTTCCTACTTCCGGGTCGGCTGTTTTGGGGTTCCGAAGTAGTAAAAATTAAATTATATTTAATATAGGTCCTCTTCTAGGGGCATGGGTCTAATTGGAATTTAATTCTCCTATGTCAGCCTCCTTAGAAGATTGTGCCCTAATTTCATATAAAAGGAAGCCTCTCTCTCTCATTTTCTCTAAGTCTTCCAAGTGCAAAAAAGCTCTAATCAAGATTTTGTTCAAGCATCCATTGTTCTACATGTTTTCAAGCTCTCAAAGTGTTCAATTCTTCCTCTCAAGAATTCAAGTCCTCCATTGAAGATCAAGGATTCAAGCTTTCAAGCCTTTGAAGGGATTAGGTTCAAACATTCAAGATTTATCATTCAAGCCCTAGACCTAGCCATCATGATGGTGTGATCTTCCTTCAAGATCCTTTGTGCATCCTCAAGACTCTTTCATCATCTCTTCAAGGTGGATTCCAAGCATAAAATCACAGAGGTTTATGTTTTCTAAAGTCCATTCTTTCATATATACATACTTTTTTACATATGAATTACAATTGCATATCTATTGAATATCATAGCTTCATTGTTAGATTCAATTCTACTACTTGCTAGCATTCTTATTTCAATTATTGATTTCAAGGTTAATTCCTAAATTGGGGTTTGACTAAGGAAAACCCCTCCCCCAAAAAAACAAACCTCTTTTTCTTGTAGGTACAGGTTCAGAACAGTGGATTTGAGACCAGATCTGGATACCCTTTTCGGCTTTCTTGCAGACAGCGCGAACAGATTTTTTGTCGAACTTGTGCAGGTCAGGGTCGACATTATTTGGTTAGAGTTGACATTTGTGGGTTGAGGTAAACCTTTTTCATAATATTACATCAGAATGGAAAATGATTTCTGGGTTTTGTTCATCTCTGTGTTTCCTTTCCGGATCATACTTTGGATTTTCCAAAAATTGAGTACAGACCCTAGAAAATAGCATTCTTTAATCTGCAACATTTCAAGGTTAGTACATTTCTCCTATCTATTTCAATTCAAATCCTTAATCATTCTAAATCTATCACTCATTTACATTCATTTCAAAACACATTTTTAAGAGGGAAACCTAGGATCCCCTTCTTTATTCTTATTTCCAATAGATTGATTCATTTATGCATTGATCCTTTTTGGGTTGATCAATTTGGATCCTTCCTTTGTGCATTTGAGAATAAAAGGAAATATATTATTTATCCCTCCACTCTAAACATTAAATTTAAGGTGATAAGTGATTTGAGTATCAAAACACTCTTAATCAATAAATATCATTTTTCTCCTGTACACTTGTTATCACATTTTCATATCCACTTATAGAAAAATGATTATTCCACCTTCGGTGGGCGATCCACCTTAAGTGGAATTACCTATTATTTTATCCTACCTATCCTTGAATCTCATTGAGCCACATGACATCCTTGTGTGCTCTTCTCATTTTGCCTTGCTTATATATGCAGGTCATGTACATTGTACTTAGTTTAGTATTTTGTATCTTGATGAGAATATAGTTTGTTCTTGTCCACTTTTTTCTCTTGATTTTGTGCTATTCATTGGCCTCTAGATCTTGGGTTTCTATAGGCAAATTCTTACATGGTATAAGAGCCTTTAGGGTTCCTTTGAGTAGTATTTTTGGAGATATCTTGTTACATTCATGATTGGCATCTTGTGAGATTCCTTACATAGCACCTTTTTGGAGCCTCATGCTAGATTTGACCTCTACATTGCATCTGGGATGATGTTTCCAGTTGAGATCACCTTTTATTTCACTCAAATTAGATACTGAAGGCCCGATATTTTGCATTTATCACCAGAAGGGTACACTATATTGATCATTTTTGTGTTATTTTCTCAATTTTATCTTTTGCAAAAATTATTTTCTCAACTCTTTGTATTTTATTTAAAAAATCCAATTCTTATCTGGTTGTGGTTTTTTTATTGAAGACCTTGTATTGTGGAATTTTTTTATTTTTATTGTTAAATAAAATAAAATAAAAAACTATAGTTTTTGGGTGGTCTGCAAACCCCCTATTTCATTTTTCACAGGACCCTTTTTAATTTTTTTTGCAATTCGTATGTACACAAACTTGTCATTGATGTCAATGACCCTACCATCCTTGTGGATGTTTATCCTAGTTGACCCCACTTCTCCCTCTATTTGTGGTAGACCCTTCAAAATGTCGATATTTATACTGGTGGATTGACTCATTCCACACAAATCTCACAAATCCACATCTAACCCAAAGTCCACATAGCACACACAAAGTTTTCCATGCAACAGGAAAAAAGATCCACGTGAATTGCATATCCATTGAGCACAATTATTGTCACATGGTGCACAATTAGTGACACACAAGCAGCTATGTCATCCACCACATAATTGTATGGACAAGCTCATTAGTGCCTTGTCATCTCTCATTCAGCACAATACAAGCCAGCCATATCCTACCAGGTGATATTGTCATATTTGGCGTTGATAGCTATTTGACCATCAAATTTAAGCCCATTATTTTCTTGTGAGTATTGTTTGACCATCAAATTTGACATAGTGATTAGATGATGTCAGCATTGATATTTTGAAATTCTTGACCCCCCTCATCATTTGAGTTTTTTAGATTTGCAGTTTAACTGTTGAGACTTGTATCTTAGTCATTTTGAGGCCTTTTTCAGTGTTTTTCTATTTAGTGGTATAATTTTGAGCTCTTTGATCTAGTGCAAGTGTTTTCTAATTTTGGTGCACATAGTTTCTGAAGAAAAAAAATCTTAGAGCAATACTTGTCAAATCCTCAATTTTTGCAACTTTTGGGGCTTTTTCGGGCTCATATTGAACTCATTTTCAGGGGATATTATTTTGAAAGTGCATGATTTTTAATCTAATTTGTTGTGGTCCTAATAATTTTTAATCATTATGAGTAGACATATCACTTTTATAACTTGGTCTATTTTGGCCTAATTTTGTACATGTATTTGATTGGATCTAATATAAATCTTATATTTTGTGCTTTTGATTCTGTTATATCCTAATTTTAAATATTACGAACATTTAAATCATAAGCTCACTTTGATTTGTTTTACAAGTGGCCTATCATACACACACTAAATATAAAGTGCCAAAAAACTCTGGGGGAGTGGGGTAACTTGTGTGATTGTGCCTCTTTCTCTCGTGTGCTCTTTCACTTTTTGTTATGGTTTCTTCTAAGTTTCCTCTTTTAACTCCACATAATTACGCTTCTTGGAAAATTGATTCTTATATTTACTTAATGGAAGAGGGATTAACTCATTATATCGATGGAACTATTATTGCACCATCTGATCCTAATACTAATCCAAATGGTCAAATTGATTATCTCACTAAAAATACATAGATCTTGGAAAATTGAGGAAATATGTATCAAAGGATCTCATCTTTCACATTGAAAAGTGTAAGATGGTTAAAGAGGCCTAGGATAAATTTGGTCAGTTGTATGGCCAATTTGATGAGATGAGGGGATATCAGCTTGACAATGATTTCACAATGTTGGACCCCAAGAGTTTTGTACAATACAATAAATACTATGTCACTAAATCAAATGAGCTAACAGGAAAGCTCATGGATAGTATCATTTACAAGAAGGATGCACAATTGATCTATAATTTGTTGGGAAAGCTTCCATCAAAATATGTAGCCTTTGTTTCAATCTTACTAACCCATCTCTTGACAATGGTAGTTCATTTACTACATAATCATTTGATGCATTCACAAAAATTATATTGTTAGAGTAATCAAAGTTGATTATCATGGAGATTCTCAAGTCCTCAAAGTCCAGAGCTTTGGTGGTTAATCAAGGGAATCGATAAAAGTGTCTCGATAAGAAGCAGAAGTATGGAAATCCAAAGACACAACATTAGAAAGTAAAACCATCCTCTCCATGATATGAAAATTCTTCATCTTCTTCCAAGAAGGTAAAATTAACTAATAATGAGAAGACAACTTGTTCATGTTGCAAAAAAGTTGGTCATGATAAGAATCACTACTAATCTAAACAAAAAAAAAATTTGACAAATATCATCAAGAAGAAGATCATTAATTTTCCATCCACCTACAACGAGAAGGATTCCTCTCCTTCCACTTCCTCATAGTTTTCAAGTAAAAGGGAAATAATTTGTGGTAAGTACAAGTCCTTCATAGTAATGGTTACTTGACTCGGGTGTCACTCATCACATGGGCTCTGCAAGGGACAATTTTTCTTCATTGGAACCATCTAAGATACCTCACATCATCATAGGAGATGATACACAAGTGGAATTTTAAGGAAAAAGTTTGGTTGTCATGGATGATGAAATATTTGAGAATATCATTTATGTTCCTAACTTGAGCACCAATGTTCTTTCAATATACCAAATCAATTATTTTGGAGATGGGAAGAAAGTTGATTTTCTACCCTATTTAGTTGTCATCAAAGAACTTAAGGAATGATTCCTTGACTGTAGTGGGACAAGCCAATCACAACACATGTATTTACTCATTCTCTCACTTTGTGCTTTGCTCTCTTTCTACCACCTTTCTCACTCATTCAAATTTAGAAAGTAATCTATGGAATGAGTGGCTTGGACATCTTAATTACCTCTATCTTTAGTATCTTATATCCAAGTATATTGTCAAAAGTCTCCCTATAATCATCTTTTCAAATGGTGTATATTTATGATGTTCCATGGGAAAGCATCCAGAAGAGAAGTTTGACAAAGAGAAGTCTTGGAGATATTAAAAATCTCTTTAATTGGTTCACAATGATGTAAAAATCCCATTTCTAGTGCTCTCATTTAGCAAGGCTCTCTGTGTCCTAAATTTCATTGATGATTACTCCTTCTTCACATGAGTCTTCTTTCTTGGTCACAAGAGTAAAGTGTTTGAAAATTTTCTAGCCTTCAAGGCTCGTGTTGAGAAGCAATAAGGGAAGAAATTCAAGATTCTACACGTAGACAATGGAACCGAATATGTGAACACTAGACACGAGGACTTTTTTACTCTTGAGGGGATTTATCTTTAGCACTCATCTGCCAAAACTCCACAATAAAATGGTATTGTATAGAGGAATAATAGAACCCTCAAGGAGATGGATAGTTTCATGATTCGTTTGATCGCTTGGTTTAGCTTTTTTGACAAAAGCTACCAATTGTGCCACACACATTCAAAATTAGGCTCCTCATAAGGCTTTGAAGGGTATTAGTCATTTTAAGGCTTGGTGTGGTAGAAAACTGATTGTGAAACACTTGGAAGGTTGTATTTTTCCAACTTGGGAACACATACCTCCACAATAATACAAGGCATTGGAACCTCATAGTACGCCTTGCATCTTTTCTAGATATCTTGAAGGTGTTAAGGCATATAGATTTTTGGATCTAGAGACACGTGAGATATTTATTGAGTGGAGTGTTCACTTTTAGGAAGGCTCTTTTAGCTTGTCTTCTAATCCTCCTCATCCTTCCTCCATAGTGGAAAGTGATGATAGTGACTCAGGTGATGATTCTACCTCAAATCTGACTCACACATTTACACTTTCGTATGGTCCAATTTCAATTGAGGATTCTCCTAAATCTCCTACTAAACCTCATTGGTCTTGATAGACTCTTGATTCAGTAGATTATCATATGGGAGATCCTTCATTCACTTGAAGGACATAGTCACAATATCAACATCTTCTACATGCTTACATTGTTTCAACTTCTGATCCACAATCATTTCAACAAGCATCAGGAATTCATGTTTAAGACTCATTAATAGAGAAATAGTCTACTTCCTTGATGATGAATCACATATGGGGTTTGGTTCCTCTTCCTAAGGGAAGAAAGATGGTTTGATGTAAGTAGATCTATCTAACTAATTTTGTAATAAATGGAGGTGTGGACAAGCACAAAGCTCGTCTTGTGGATAAAGGTTTCTCCCATGTTCTAGGTGTTGACTATACATAAACCTTTGCCTTTGTTGTAAAAATGAACTCCATTTTCCTGACTCTTGCCTTAGTTGTAGCTCATGGTTGGGTTGTACATTAGATGGATGTGAAGAGTGCATTCTACATGGGGATATTCATGAGAATATTTACATGGAGTAGCCACAGGGATTCATTGAGGATTCTTATTTGGTTTTTAGAGTGAGTAAGTCTATATATGCCTCAAGCAAGCCCCTAGGGCTTGATATACCAATATGGATTCTTTTCTTCTCTCGACAGGATTCACCAGGTATCATTTAGATCTACATGTCTAAATTTTTTGATAAGATGACTCTCATTTGATACTTGTTCTCTATGTTGATGACTTGATCATAACAAGGAATACATCATCCATCATTGGCAGTGTCAAATCTTATTTACAAGATAGGCTTTCTATGAGTGACTTGGGCCATTTTCACTACTTTCTCAGGATTGAGATCACAGGGTCTTCTTCAAGGATTACACTTTATCAGCCCTAAATGCTCTTGACTAACTTTCTTGGTTATACATGTGTAATTATACTCTTTCACTGAATCCCTTCCTATCAAGACTCAAGCTTGAGTATAAGTTCTCCACACAACTTGTTGATACCACATTATATGGACAGCTTTTTGGTAGCCTTATCTACTCGACTCATACATGTCCTAACATATCCTTTGCAGTTGGCATGGTTTCATTCTTTATACAAGAGCCACATGAGCTTCATTGGTTCAGATATCCAAACACATCTTGCATTGGCACTAGACTAGACTTGGTTGGGTTTACAGACTCATACTAGGCTGGTAATGTTGATGATCATAAGTCTACTTTAGGTTACAACATTCATCTTTGGAAGAGTAAGAAGAAACATGAAATTTTTCTCTCTTCAACTAAGGTTGAGTATCGAGGGGTTTTTAATGGATTTAATGAAGCTATTTGGATTTAAAATATACTTACAAAGTTTGGATTCACCATTCCATGGCCTAGAGTCCTCCATTGTGACAATCAGAGTGCTATTCAAATCTCCAAGAACCCAGTTCACCATCAGTGGACCAAACACATCAAGATCCAAATGAACTACATCAGGGAGTTGATATAAGTTTTAGCCTTCCCAATTATTGGTTGTCATTAATGTCTCTATCAGTATAGGTATGATCTCGTCAGTATTGTTATTATGGTTGCATCCTTCAATGTCAGTGTTTGGGTCACCAATTATGCTCACCGATGACCATCACCATCAATTATGCTTTGCGGGACTATCAGAAGTTTTGGAGGATCAGTTTTTCACATGACATTCTCACATAGATCCTTCTTGTGTTCAATCGACAATATATCAAGAGAAAAAATAAAGTTTCATTTTCTATTTTGGTGCCTAGCTGACTAGAAGGGAATTTACATCTATGAATGGTATATATTCATTTGCAGTGTACATATCTATTGTGTGTGCAATATGTATAATATTATATTTTGTATGTATGATCTATTCTAAAGTGAACTATGTTGTCATATTGTATTGACAAAGGAAAGAGAGTTGTACTTCACTGTGAACTGTAATCTATGCATAGGTTGATGCATGCTCTTCAGTTCAAATTTTGTATATCTAGCCACGAGTGCTAACTTTTGTATCTTAACAATGAGCCACCTTGGCAGTGAGCCACCTATTGGATTATATAACTAGTTACATAATACTCAAGATCTAGACCTCTCAACATGGTTTTTCCCACCTTGGGTTTCCATAGAAAAATATTTGGTGTTATGTGTTTCTATTTTTATTTTTCTACTTTACTTTCTTGCAAAGATGAAATCTATTAAATGGTAAAATAATTAAGTAGTTCAAATTATTCAAGGATATACTTATTCACCCCTCCCCTCTCAATATATCAGATGTTCAACAATTGGTATCATAGATTGGTCCTTTGGAAGAGTCTAACCACTCGAAGGAGATCTAGGATGTTGAGCCCTTATCACCGACATCTGCTATGGATGAAAGTGAGTTCCTATTAGTTTATGAAGATCTGGAATCGATTGAAGATGAAAATGAAGAATTATCTGAAAATATTCAAATGAAAAATGATTATATCTGAGAATTGAAGGAGAGATTCCAAAAATTCAAAGCCAGACATAAATAAGTAAGTAATGAGATCAAAACAATGAATGAAACTACACCGATCTAAGATCCAAACTTGAAGAAAGTGATCAAGCCAAGAAGCTTCTAAATAATATAATTAAGAGCAAGACCGGTGAAAACCTAAAGCTTGAACAAGAACTTGTATCTCTCAAAGCTAATCAGTTTGATGTTGAAAATGTGAAAAGAAGGAATAAAGTTCTAAAAAAATGGATGAAATTTTGAAGGCTCAGAAATCACCGAAAGACAAGATAGGACTTGGATGTGACATAGGTAAATGTTCACACAGCTCAATCATGTAGGAAAGTAAATCAGTTATGTTAAATCAATCCACTCCTGATCAATTGGATAAAGGTAAGGCCCCAACATATCCTCGAGTAAGTATCAATTTTCATTCTTTCAATGGTCGATGTTTCAAATGCAATAAATTTGGTCATAAGGCAGTAAATTGTAAAAGTATAATTAACCATAATACTAGATGTTTTATAGGTAGATGCTTTAACTATAATAGTTTTGGTCACAAAGATAATTAATGTAGGAAGCCTAGAAATAATATATTTACTCGATATTGTTATACATTTTTTCAATATGGTCATAAAGGTAGCCAGTGCAAGTCTAGATAGAAGAAACAGAGTAACATATACTACAATTGTTATAAGATTGGACACATTGCAAAATATTATAGATCTGTGGATGAAAAGAAGATAGAAATGACAAATACTATTAACAAAGAAGAATTAAGAGAAGAAATGAAAAATATTTGGGTCAGGAAAGATGTCTGTAACTATGGCATGGACACAGATTTTCTACTGAAAACTTATCAACCTCATTGTTGTCGGTAAGGGGGAGAAAATTGTCTTCATCTATCTCCCATCATAAGCAGTGTAAAAGCATAAAAAATCAACTCCTACTTGGGAGCTATCATTTAATTAATAAGAAGTGAATATTTCTCTTGGTAAAAGGTATTTAAGTGGACATCTGGCACATTTAATGCATTTATTGTTGTATTATCCTGGAGTTACATGATAAATACAGCGGATTACAGCTCATTTCATGCATTGCATAAAATAAGAGTTATAGATCTATGGTGTGATCTGAAGATGAGCTAATAATATGAAGAATTATGTTTTTGTATTTAATTAATCCCTGCATTCAATGACTTTGGCTATAAATCTCACTCATGTGCTTATCACTGATTCCCAAGAACCACGTCCTGTATTCAAGTTGTTTCCTAAAATTTCAAATGAGAATGATAAGTCAGGTTGTCTTTCCATAATATCTCATGGTGTTTTTCCTATAAAAGATGTTCAAGTTCATCTAAAGTGAAAGTTGGATGAATTGAGTACCTATGGGATTACTAAATCATGCACCAAAAAGTTGTGTCTTGATAATGGTGAAGTAAAACCTAAATTAAGGGTTTTGGTTGAGAAAAATATGCATGTATTCAATACCTTCCCTAATTTTTGTATGGATGATGTTTGGGTAAAAATGGTCATCAGTAGGTTTCATGATGTTTTCTGTTGGCTTGAAAATGGTTTCCACTTGATTACAAAAGATGTGATGAAAAGAGTCGTCAATCTCTGTGACATGGGAGAAGTGTTGAAAATTAAAAGTTTCAAAATAAACAAAGAAATTACCCTAACTAGAGCTACCTATTATGGGAGGTCCCTAAAGATCAGAACTATCAATGACCTTGCAGTAATATATGCAGCAGGATTCATCAGCTAAAAAGTGTTCAACGCTAACTGGGAAAAATCTATGTTGGCCACCGTGATTTGTGTTGCTTATCATATGGTGAAAGGTACAAATTATGATCTTTGTGCCCTTATCAAAGATCAATTTCTTTAAAATTTAATGTCAATTAAGACTAGCAACAATAATATGAGTTTCTATTTCGTCTCATTAGCTATTTGCTTGATCTTGTATTTCTCAAATTATATCCCTAGAGAAGGAAGTGTAGTTTGGTAAAATCATATACCAATAGTACACCAAATTTATAGAAGATTAAAGAAAAAGGAAAGACTTGCTGATATGGAAGATAGGTAGTGCATAAAATGATATACCTTCACTGTTACCACCACAAACTACATTATGTAGGTACTGCAACCCAAGAAAAAGTGGTTACCCCTACTTGCATATGAGTAATAGAGCAAGTAAAGAGTTATGTCATTTTTTTAAAGGAGAGTCCCCCTAATCTCACAAAAGAAATATTATGTACCACCCAAGAGAAAAACATGGAAATCTTTAGTAAAAAGTATGAGAAAGATCCTAAGAAGAAATTAGAAGGTATTTTGAGAAAGTTGAGAGAAGAACAAGACATAAAAAAGAAGCAGTTGGACCAAATATTGAGAAGGAACACTAGAAGTTCTTCTAGTAATCCTTTCGTTATAACCATTGCATCTGTACCTACTGACAGAGTTGAAGGAGAAGGCTCGACAAGGAAAACAAGAGTCACTAGATTAATGTCTACGACTCCAAAGAAAGCAAAAGCAAAAAAAATTAAGACATTTCATACATTGTTGACTCTGGTAATGAGTCATCAACAAAATACACTGGCAGTGACACATAATAGTTTAGGATCAAGGTGAAAAATAAAGGAAATTAGTTAGAGGAAAGCTCAAATTCTGATTTTGGCATGAATCCTTTAGATACAAGTATTATATTTGATCATCTAACTTTTGGTGAAATTTCTTGTTTCAGTAAGTTATTTGGACCGACCTATGAAGATGGAAAATAAGTTATCATTGATGCTTCTCTAAAATACAACATTTGGTACAATAAAGATTTGGAAAATTACAAGAAAGATATTCCCAGTTCCCTTTGGGACAATTTAACTCAGATCAGCTCATAAGTAAAAAGTATCGAAAAGGATTTGTTCAATATTTTTGTTAAATAAGTTTGTAAATCAGTGATTGGAGAACAATATGTTGATTCATTTACAATTGTTTCTAAAGGACACATACTTAAGTCCAAGAAAAGACTACAGTTTCTCATGTTTAATAAATTAATCGTTGTTGAGATGAAGTAGGATATCATATCAGATCTTACATCTCTTTTCAAGGAATTGAATATGCTAGCAAAGGATACACCTGCAAAACCATCTACCTCTGAGAGTCCTCCTAGAAAGACTGAAGATATCATCGAGTTCACCAGCAGTGATGTATTTACTCTTAATCAAGATCCTCCTGATCTTGAGCTGCTCAATGTTGTGCCAGCAGGCTCTTATGTGTTGATTGAATAAGTCTCTACCCAAGAAGAAAAGATAGAGAAAGAGAAAATAGTTGTTGAAGAGATAAGAAGTATAGAAACCATCAAGTTTCTTGAAGCACTAAAACTATCAGAGTCATTTGTATCGATAGATAATGTGCTCATCATCGATGTTGAAGATAACAAAGAAGAAGATAATCTACCTAGAAAAGAGGAAGAACTAAAAAATGGGATGATGATGAAGTAATGGAAGAAGAAAAGAAAGAAGCAGAGGATGAAGCTTTAAAAACTGATGAAGGAGAAAAGGAGTGTAAATTTGTAGCTATGTCGATATCAAATGACATTCTTGAGTCAGACATGGAAGTAATCAATCATAGATCTAACATTGGAACCAACTCCCAAAGATTCCTAAGGAACTATTATGCCCTGCATACCCATCCCTACATTTTGTGTACAAAATGCCAGGTCCCCCTTTTTTGCCTTGGTTTCATTTTGCCTCTTTTTTCCTTTCGGCCCCTTGCCCTTTTCTTTTTTCCACTCCAGGATCTGGATCCCGGAGTGTTGTTTCTCAGAGCCGATGGTTTTTGGACCTTTGAGACTTGTCGATCATCCCTCTTTCTTTTCAAGATGAATGATCATTGGGTGCCTCAAGGCCCAAACTCCAGTGGCCATCTTTTTTCTTGGAGTTACTTTTGGTAAATAATGCGCTGCCCTAGGCATTATTTAAGGCTTTTTACCTTATCATTTTTACACTTACTGCGAACTAATTACCTTCTGGAAAATTATCTTGAGAGTGAAGCAATTTTTTTTCCAAGATGGGGTGTTTGAGCTAGAAGGTGTAGAGGTGTGTTCGATGTTTCTCCAAGAGCCTATAGGTGACAGAGTGAGGCTGTCTGCAGTACCCAGTTTTAGCATTTCAAGTTTCAGGTAGGCCCTTGGGCTTCTTTGCTTTCCATTGCATCTTTTCTTCTTTGTTTCTGTTCATTATTTGTTTCATTTTTCTGGTTCATTTGTTGTTGTTGTTATTTTTTTTTCCTTTTTCACTTGTTAGTTTGTTTTCCATTTGACTTTTTTCTATTTGGACTTTGTGTGTTGTTGGGTGTTCATCTACCCTTGTCATCTAGGTTGAGCTTTTTGTTTGGCATGTTGTCTCTCTTGGACATGGTGCATCTCTTTTTCTTCGTATTCATCTGAATCGAAGGCCAGACATATGTTTCCTTTGGTTGTAAATTCTCTTTAAATAGCATTTCGTGTCCATCTCCGCAGTATGTAAATTCTGTAAATACGGGTCTATAGAATGTTTTGAGTTCCTTGTAGATACTTGTTCAAGTCATGTAGGCTAGAGTTGAGTTATGTAAACTTCTAAGCACTCTGCGCATTTTTAATAGCTTAGGTTGGCTATACATTATCGAGTTGGCTAAAAATTTTGCCTTCCTACACTAGGGAGATGTTACGTCTCTAAGAGTCATTTTTAGTACAGGTCCCATAGAGGTAACTCCTAGGGAGAACATTGTTCAGAATTCTTTACGAGGTCTGAAGACTATGTCCACCCAATAAATGTGTCTGCCCTTCTGGTTAATGAAACTTTAGTATTGAGGTGATATCTATGTCAGTTCTAGAGGCTGGCTCACCAGAAGGTCATTAATCTTTCTCTCTCCTCCATCATTTCTGTATTAATGGCGGAATTAATTCCCACACACAAGCATTTAAAATTTGTCCTAATGACAGTTGTGCATTAATTGTCATTACTTAGCCAAGTGGGCATGTGCATGTTAGGGTATGGCAATAAGGTCGCCTATCTTATCACTAACATTACTGTCCTTTTGAGTTAATTCCAGATGTCTTGGTGACTCTAGACATATTTACCTCATTCTCCATTTAGGTCATTGTTTCCAGTCTTTTGTGCACACAAATGGTTTCATATGTGTCAATTTCCATCTATCAAAGATAATCTTTGAACAGATGATTTCTTTTAAAGTATCTAACTTTTTTTGTTTCAGGTGGGTAAGTAAAATCGCGCCCGAGGCCCTTGGAACCCAAAATTGTTTTTAAATGTATATATAATAATAGTTGTCCTTTTTATAGGTACATGTTAAAGAAAGAATGAAATGGCTTCAGCATCGTCACCTCTTGGGATCCCTGAACTCCCAAGTGCCTCTATAAGCATTGTCAAGAAGAATAAGGCAAATTGGGTACTAGCAAAGCTCCCATTGACCCAAAAGTATAATAAAGGTGAGATGATTCAGGGGTCCTGAATTGAGTCCACCCTTAAATCGATCACCGACATGGACGTCAGTACTTGGGTTGAATTAAAGGGCTTTATTCAAGCAATTCATCAACAATGATGTGTCAATGACTTTATTTCAATCAACTTAGCGGCATCTGGTATCTTTCAAGTGGTTGGTTTTCCCTACTCAGTGCAAACGCTGGAGTTAATATTGCTCCTAGCAAAATGTTACAATCTAGGTAGTAGAGTTTTTGTGTTGGTCTCACCCAACCCCCTTGGCTATTTGGTTCCCATCATCTCCCTAGACTATGATGCCACCACCATAGGGTGGTGCATCGGATTCTTTCCAGATGTTGTTACTCTCACCAAGGTCACTTTTCTCACACAGCTCAAGGGAGCAGCTGATCCAGCCTGACCCCACCTCAATTTCAAGTGGCTAAAGAGCCCACGCTAGGACTTTAAGAAGATGTGGTTGGATATCCCTTGCTCTGACTTCAAGGAGCCAATCCAAGCCAAAATTGTATTTCTATCCAGGTTTTTTGGGGAACCCCATGCTTGGGAGTTTGCCCCTTGGATGTAAAATTTTTTATATGGTAGGACTACCAACAAGACACGCTTTGATTGGTCTAGCATTATTTTCAAGCATGTAGACATCCAATTGAGGAAGGTTGGGACGGAGCAGAAATTCTACATGACCTCCTACATCCTCTAGTCACTTGCTCGGCACTACTCGGGAATTCGGGGATAAACCACAGTTGGCATCCTCAGGGATAGAGCTACACAGGCCATGCCATTGGACTAATTCCCCCAGATTTAGTGGGATGAGAGTTTCCCCCATTTTTGCAAATTCAACACTACCTTCATATTCAACGGGATCAAGGTGATCACCAATGAAAAGGGATTCAGAATGTCCCTAGAGGCCATGGCCTTGGTTGATCCATGGAGATGTTATTTCATCCAGTTCACACAACATCCCTACATTCAGGTATTAGGATTTTTTGGGCAACCATTCCTGTTGCCCAAGAATTTCAGAGACAAATTCATTTTGTTAGAGTCCTGCAAGGAAATCCTAGAAATGCACACCCTAATGGCCCTGAAGAAGCTCCCCTTCGTCCCTTTTCTATTTGTGTGTGGAAAATACACCTGTACCCTCACCGTAGCCTAGGAAGTAGAGAACAAGCTAAGAAGACTGAGCTTAGCTAAATTTTTATTCATTCACAAGGATTATGATCCATGTGGGCTACTAACAAAGGCAATGCTAAGGGGGATTAATCCCAATGTAATACACTTGGAGAATTTTTGCGCAAATTCCCAAGATGATTTTGATGTTTGAAACCAACAGTACTCCTGGTTGCCTAAAGGAATGATGGAACATTTCAACCTATGGACATTCCCACAGATATTTTTTGATAACTAGCCGCTTGAGGACCCTGAGTACAAAGAAATAGGAATTGATAAGATGGACCTCCCTCTAGTAGATTGGGACATTCCAAAAGTTTTGGCTATTGAGGTCGTCTCGAGAGGAGTGATTCAATGCATCCATGCATATTTTGCGAGGGCTTGCACGAAGGGTGTCTAATTGGACAATCAATTTTTGGAAGCCTCAAGCTCCTGGGTGGTGGAGAAATCCAAAGCCCAAGGTAAGCAGAAATTTGACACTCCTCCTCAGGTCTCGAACCCTATTTTGGCCCCCTGATGGATAAGTTAGGTGAAAATTTTGAGCACTCCCAAAAACTATTAGATGAAGCAAATTTTGGAGTGACATTCAGTCTTAGATGTACTCTGGTAGGTTCTTGTCCCCCGCTAAGAGAGTCCCCCTCTTTTTCCACATTGCTAAGCACAGCATGCGAAGTAGAGACCAAAGAGATAACAATAGTTGCAGACCCCGGGTTGCCACTCAAGAGGAGAAAGAAATAGAAGGCTGAGAGGAACACATGAAGCAGAGATCAAGGTCTTGATTCTGTGAAAGTACCTGATGTCAAAGTACTCTCCTCCTCCTCCTCTGATAAAGAAGATCATACAAATATTCCCCTAGAGATAACACAAATCAACATTGATGATTTATTCCCAATGGGTGATCTGGGGAACTACACGGTGTGGTAGATAGCACAATGGAGGAAATAGTAAAACCAAAGACTGAGACTCCCACACATGAGGAGTTAATAGAGGCTGAAGAGAGACTGGACCAAGAAGAAGAAGATAAATCCCATCCAGAAGAGGCCAAAAAATAAAGGATGATAGAAGAAGAATAGGAAATTAAACAAGCCAGGAAGCCATTATTGACAGAAGAGGAAACTGGACCTTCGGGAGCAATCTTACCCTCTGATGTAGTGCTTCCAAACCCAAGTTGTGATCAGGGCCTACCAAAACCACTTAGCATAGAGGCTGGAAAGGTTGCAGTCATGCTCCAATAGGTAGATTTGAATGATTTTCCTCTACCACCACCACCACCTATCCCAGCAATGGATGATATCCCATGAGATGGTGCAGAAAAGGAGAAAGGAAAGACAAGTAAAGACCCCATCAACACAGAGGGAAACACATCAAGGGTAGAACTTAAACCAAACCCTAGGGATACCTTGAGTTGGGGGATGATAATGAGCAGGCCAATTGTCCTGCTATAGTGGCTAGTTGTGTCCGACAAAAGAAATTCCCCGATGACAATGGTGGCCCCACTATCGCTAGCCAAAATGTTGGTTGAAGGCCAGGACGCAAAGAAACCTAAAAAGGCTCTTACCCTTCATAACACTCAAAGGGCCCCAGATGGAAATGTGGTGGCAATAATAGTTTCCCCACTAGAAAGAAAAGAAGACTCTGAGGTTACTATTGAAGAGTATGTGATCACAGAGGTGCCTCTGGGCAAAAGAAACCAACAAGGAGAATTAGACCTCTTGAACGAGGCATGTGAGGCTATCCATTCTTGGTATGAAAAGTAGTCCCAAAGGGTGAAGGATTTGAAAGCTATCAGTGAAAATCTTCTCAGACTCCTAACAGAGTTAGTGCACCCCCTTGCTTCTAAAACACCCATACCTTTGACGTCCAGAACACTACTCCCTCAGGGTGATGTCAATGCGCTGAGAACCATGAAAAGAAAAGTGTTGGCAATGGATGAATGGATGGCCCAATAGATTGGGATGGTAAGAAGTTTTATGTTTGAGTCTCTCCCCGACTTCTTCCAGGCGCATGACATAGTGAACCAATTGGAGACCACCATTCATCAGTGGCAGAAAGAGACTGAAAAATATGAAGAATGGAGAGATGTCATAGTGTAGATTTTGAATCTCAGGGAATATAATGTAATGACAACTGACATCCTAGGGTATGAGTCATATGGGTTCCTCAAGATGTAGTACTCCAGACTTGCATTCAAAGTTAGGATTGGCAAGCAACTGGTAAGGGTGATAGAGGAACAACGTTTGGTAGTCTGGACCCCACTGGACCAATACATTGAATTTATCAAGGATCTTACATCGGCTAACCCACTCATCCCTAGGAATTATACTCTCATTGATACCATACTTAGAAAATTTGATGAGATGGTCCAAGTTCAATTCTGGCCCGCCAAAGATTTTAGTATCACTGTAGTGGTGGAGCTCTCCCAGCTGATGCTCAAATGCCATGACACTACCAAGGTGGTTACAGAGTTGAACGAGAAGGTTGAGGATGAAGGCCATCACTTTGAGAGTTTGTTTGATCGTTGAGATCACCTGAAGGACGCGGAAGAAGAGAGCATACTCAAGATTTTGTAGGCATATGAGAAGTTCAAGGGCCAATGAAATTTCTCAGACTCTAAGGATTCCTTCATAGAGGGTGGGTTCTAAGAAGTAATTCTTTATTATTTGAGTGCAAGCTTGCACATTCATGAATTTTGGGTCCCAAATTTTGTATTATTTATAGTGATAAGTGTTGACAGCTCCCCTGAGCTGACCAATCATTGTCTATGATTTATTGTCAGACATGAGGCCGTCCTTTATGGCTTGATGGGTCATTGTTGGCTGGAAAGTTTGTTGCAAACATCTCTTAGCTCCCAAGGTGTTGTTTTAGCATTTAATATCTAGCATGCAAAGTACCACTCGGTGACCAAGAACTAGAGATGCATTAATGAGGACGTATGGCCCAAGTCACTCAGAGAGAACCATCACGTCTACAAGTATAGAAGAACTTTTTCTAATGGCGGCTTTCCCGGAGCCTATTTCCTTCTTTCCTCTCTTTTTTTCTCAAATGATTGTATATAATAAGATGATCCTGATAGTGCAGGTAGTACCGGTTGTAAATATTGTAATATAATGTAAATAGCTTGCATAGGTTAAGTTTCCCATGTAGATAAGATGTCTATAAATAATAATTTTGACACTATTCCAAGGGTCAGTGAATTGATGATTTAGTTGTCTATGAGTTATACAAGTTTTCCTACTATCTTGTTTGAAAGTTATAGGTAGATTAATGATCCCTTGGAGCCACTAGTGTAACTGCTAGTGACGCTAGATTTCAAGTTAATGAAAGAATGAGAAGCACTGCTTGGCATCATGTTTTGTATTGTTTCTAATCTTGGAGTTAATGAATGCTTTTCATGTTGTATGCTTTCTTATGTCCTCTATTCCAATTCTTTAGTGATTTAATGAAATATTTTACCTTGCTACTGGTATATGTTTGATTGGTGATCATATGTATGCCCGATATATGTTGTTTATTTTCATCTGGAACTTTGTTGATATTATGGAAATGTATATCATGACTATAGTTAGAGATTTACACTAACCCTTTCCTATCTTTTGATATTTTCTTTCGTTGGAGATAAGAAGTGCTTGCAGTAAAACCCATTATCGTCAAAGTTCCAAAGGTTGATGAGTCAAAAACCAACGATCCCCTCAGAATAAACAATCACCTGCCCAAATAAGCTAATCTTGCACCGTCCTGGCCCGACTACCAGGTGCTTGGAGGCTAGGAGAGCTCACTCTCTGGTAAAGCTCTTCAGGTGAAGTTGGTTGGTACCCTGGTACTTGGTGACAACCCCCCTATTGGCAAGGTTGTCACAAAGTCCCATCAACAGAAATTGGGACTAGGAGGGCATGAGATCGTCCTCCCCAGAAAACTTCAATACCACACCTCCTGAAGGTTCCTCAAGTAGTAGCTATAGAGACTAGGATTTCCATAGGTTAGGGTCATTTTTAACTTTGCACTTTGAAATAATACTCTGATCGACCCCAAACCATGGAGAGTTTGTAGAACTTGGACCTCCCGTCCGAGGAAAATGAAGCTATCAAAAAAAGAAATATTTGAACACTCAAGTTTCCCAGTCTACCCCAGTAACGAATACCACCCTTGTGATACCTATGATTCCAATGGTTGCATATTTCAACAACACAGGTTCCCCAATGGTACAATTCCCTAATGCAGTCAATGACCTTCCTCCATATTTGGAGAAGATATGCCCCAAGTACGAACATCTAGGTCCCCAGCGGAAGAGCACATGTAGGACTATAAGGATGCTATGAACAGACACCACATCCAGCATGAGGATGTGGTAAGAAAGATGTTCACGCTGTCTCTCAGGGAAAGTGAGTTGAACTAGTATTTAAACCTGTCTACCAATTCCATCAATAGTTGATAAGACATGGAAGTTTCCTTTTTGCCGATATTTTGAGTCCATGTGGACTCAGCCTGGTCCCATAAATAGTTCATCTCCACCAGGAAAGAACTCAACCAACCTTTGGAAACCTTTAACCACCACTTCCAGAGAACCCTAAAATGATGCATGAGTCCCTTTATCCCATCTACCAAGGTAACCATCCAAACTTACCTCAACGCCTTGGACCCATTTGTTGCAACCCTTCTCCAGAGAACCACCACTGCCAATGAAAGGGAAACCCTGTAAAAGGTTTACAACCTTGCCCTAGAGCTATCTTGGAACCTAATCAAAGCCCCTGGCAGTATTGGACAAGGCTTTTCATACAACTTACACCCTGGATGAACTACCTACTCAAGGGTTATGATCCTAATTCGGCAATGGGTGCCCCAACAATGAACCCAACACCCCGGTATGTTTACCCCACTCCCCATCAAAATCCTTTGGCCCCAAAATACACATCATGGGCACAATCATAGCACCCCATATCCCAACCTTTTGGGGTACCCTTCTTATAGGTGTATGTGCCTAGAGGATTGCCTTCAACAATGGCAAGCATCGCTATGCCTATTCCACCATCCCAGTCATCACATTGTGACACTACTACCCAGCTGTGTGTCGAGTTTGAATCCCTCCGGCGATTGGTGTCCTTCCTCACCATAGACATGGGACAATTGAACATGGGACCGTCCACGTCCCATGGTACCAACCCCTCCTAGCAAGGGAAAATATTTTTGGGACAACCAATTTCCAATAACTTTGGGCCCCTGAACCACTAAAACAAAGGCGGTATAGGACCTATCCATACCACATAGCTCGCCGAATTATACCCCCTGACATCATGGTGTCGGCTACATGTCATTGAATTGCATTCTAAGGTAAATTGCACCACACTGGAGAAGATTATCCAAATCTCCTAGTTTGATAGGCAACAAAACATTGATTCTCCTCCTCTAGAATCCTCAACCGAGCCCCATCACTCTGTTTTCGCCTATGAAACTGTCTTCTTTGGAGAAGGTGAAGAAGATGAAGAGGAACCTGATTTATAGGGTTTCTTTGATGACTCCATCCCAACCTTTAAGGCTAATGCCTTTACCAATCCTAGGACTCCCTATAACACCCAAAGTCAGTCCAATAAAGGCCCTCTTACAACATCGATTCCCCCAAAGATTATAAATCTCCCGCTAGACCCCCTCACAAATTTCAACCCGTCCCCCAAAAGGGCCTATCCCAAATTACGCGCAGGATTTTGTAGGAAAAGGTCAGTGAATCCCAAGAGGGAAATTTGATATTACAAAGGTGATGGAAAATACCACCATGACCATGACCTTAATGGAAGTTTTTATTAGTTGTCCCGAGCAGCGAAAGTCTCTCTTGCAATATTTGGAAAACCCAAAAGTTTGTAACCGCCCACCCAAGTCTGTAACTTTTGATGATGCCAACATGGGCATATTCTAAGGAAATATATAGGACCCCCTTTCTACTCGGCCTTAAAATTTATGGTAAAAACTTGCACAAATGCCTAGTAGATTCTAGAGTTTCGGGTAATGTCATGCCCTTATCTATTTGCAAGAAGCTCAGATTAATCCATGTACACCTTCCAAAGGCATGGTAGTCCAGCTAGAAAAAAACCACCATTAAAATGGTGGGTGAATTGAAAAATGTCTAGGTGCAAGTGGTACAAGATCCCTGGATATCCAGTGTCATCAATATCCAAGTGGTCAAAATCCCTGAAACCTACGGGATGCCTTGAGTCAGAACTGGTTCAAAGCATTAAATGGATATATCTTAACTGACTTTTCCCCCTTATGGCTCCCTTAGAGAGGAGAAGCCAATCAGATCAAAGTAAAGAGTGAACCCTGGATGAAACAAGCCCTTACCGATTATGGTCAGGTGAGAGAAATAGCATTCACTGAGTTAGAGCCCAGGTTGTATAGGGCCAAATAAATCTTGACCTTGGACTTCATCCTGGGTAGAAAGATACCCAATGAGGACCCTGTCATCACCCAAAGGGTCCATGATCTCATTGTAAAGCTAAAACAAGATGTGAGATCCTAGGGGGCAATGTGAAATTTAGCTTCCCTACTATCTGAAACTTGGTGTCAAGTACATTGCCAATGTCACTCTAAGTTGGAATGTGCACCATGTGTAAATTTTGCTAACATTCACCTTGAAGATCTCCAAGTAGAAAAATGCAGGGGCCAAGCCCCATCTTACCGCGGTCCAACCATGAACACATCTGACAGACCACTTTTTGAGGAATCCCCTATAAGGACTCCTCCAGAGGATGTTTTGGTCCTTTTGTCTCCCTCGTCAGGAGGCACACTTGAACCCCCTTCCCATCCCAAACCAGTACTGACCACTACCCAACCTCCCCAGCCCCATTATACTGGCAACAACCTCTGGATCCTTAAGTTTGATGGATCCCGGTCCAAACAAGGTTTTGGAGCCAGGATAGAACTGATCAACCCCCCAGCGAAGTCTTTCCTCGCATCCTACTATTTGCAGTTTGATTGTACTAAAAATATCACAGAATACAAGGCCTTGATCCTTGGAATTTTGTTTGCACTAAGAAAAGGAGTCACCTGCCTCCAGGAAATGGGTGACTCAGAACATGTAGTCAAACAGATCT
This sequence comes from Thuja plicata, assembly GCA_018584345.1. Taxonomy (NCBI): domain Eukaryota; kingdom Viridiplantae; phylum Streptophyta; class Pinopsida; order Cupressales; family Cupressaceae; genus Thuja; species Thuja plicata. The sequence goes on from MU225716.1 coordinate 305,961, forward strand.
AGAGCCAGTACACATGCCACAATAAATGGCTAGCATCCTATCACAACTGGGCATGGAGCTTAATAGAAGACTTTGATGCCTTCTGCATTGAGGTGATCCCCAGGAAATAGAAATTTGTTCTAGATGCCCTCATTGTGTCAGCCAGTACCCTCAAACCCATGGCAGGTTCTCGGCTCTAGAGATTTTCAATAGAAATGGTACCCACACCCTCCATCCCCGATAATATAACCCATCTTCAGGTCTTTGAAGATGATAGACATATCCTCACCTTCACAGAAAATGTGGGTGTCTTTGAAGACCAGATCATGGAGGAAGAAGAACATGATGATACAAGGCAAAGAGGAAATGAGGATGGTATCCTCGATCTACCCACCAACACCATCCCAAATAGGATGATTTCCTTTGAATGAATCTTTTAATCTGACCCTCAAGCTGAAGACAGAACAGCCCAAACCACTAAAGGAGGGAAAAACAAAAAAATTAAATATCAGGACGGGTGTTGAAGAAAATTTTGTTCACATGGGTACCTCTTGCTCTCTAGAAGAGAAAGAGAACATTCTCGTTGTTCTCTAAGAATGTATTGATGTAATTGTGTGGGGGTATGAAGACCTTAAAACTTATGACACTTCTATCATGACACATACCATCCCCTTGAAACCATATGTTAAGCCATTCTAGCAGAAACAGAGGCCAGCCAAACCCCTAATCGAACCCCTGATCCACCAGGAGGTTTAGAAATTGTTGGTTGCTCAGATAATTTTTCCAATTTGAAATACCGCTTGGGTAGCCAACCTAGTCCTAGTCTAGAAAAATAGTGGGTAAATTTGACTGTGTGTGTACTTCTGGAACTTGAATAAAGGTTCAAAGAAAGATAACCATCATCTTCCCTCATTGGATGAGGTGTTACAAATTGTCAATGGTTCCCAAATGATGTCCTTCCTGGATGGGTATTTTGGGTATAACCAAGTCATTGTCAAGTTTGAAGACAGAGTTAACATGGTGTTCACCATAAAGTGGGGGACGTTCTCCTATAGAAGAATTCCCTTTGGGCTAATTAACGTCGGAGCTACATTCTATAAATCCATGAACATCACTTTTGAGGGGTTGGTTAATAAATGAATAACCATCTACATGGATAATTTGATAGTTTTCTCCTGAGAGCGGCGTGACCATCCTTCCCATCTTGCTAAAATATGTGAGCGATGTCACCAGTTGGGTATCTCCCTCAACCCTAAAAAATGCATATTTGGGGTTACCGAGGGAAATTTGTTAGGATATATCATCTCTAAGAAGGGTATATCCATCGACCTTGAGAGAGTAGAGGCACTACTCAAGTTGAAAATTCCTAGTAGTAAGAAAGAAATGTGGTCTTTCTTTGGGAAGATCAACTTTGTCTGACCTTTCATCACCAGATTCACTAAGGTTGTAAAACCTCTAAATGATATGATGAAAAAGGAAACCAAAAGTGATTGGAGCCTGGAGGAAAAATAAGCCTTTTTCCCAAATTGAACAAGTTATTATGGAGGCCCCAGTTTTGGCAAGCTGGACTATTCCCTCCTATTTTACATATACTCTTTTGCCTCCACCCATTTTTTCGTAGCAGTGCTGACCCAGATCATTGAAGGGGAAAATGATCCATCACTTTTATGAGCTCCCCCTTCAACAATGTCAAAGTGCGGTATTCACCTCTTGAAAATAAAGTGTTCACCCTTGTCTAGGCAGTAAAAAATCCTGACATTATATTATCTGTAGTAAAGTGCATGCCATCATCCCCGACCAAGTTGCTAAGTCTTTGTTACTTCAAAGAGAATTGGGTGAGTGTAGGGGAAAATGGATGACCATTATCCAAGAATATGAGCTTGAAGTGCAACCCATGAAACTAGTACGAGGGCAGGGATTGTGCAAGGTCATGGCTGAAATTGACCTACACATAGAATTTCAAACCTATACCATGCACTCTCTCACTCAATAACCTTGGTACATCGATCTGGTATACCTCCTTCTCAAAAATTGATGTCCTAAGGGACTCATTCCCAGCAAACACCAAGCACTTTGGCTAAAGAGTACACATTTCATGATCAAGAATGGGACCCTCTTTCATAAAAATTATGAAGGCATTTACCTATGGTTCCTTGACCAGGAACAAGCCACAAAAATGATAGAGGAGTTCCATGGTCATTTTGGAACTAGACACGGGTCAGCTGACACCACTATCCACAAAATCCTCTGGGTCAGATACTATTGGCCCCACATTTTTAAATATGTCCACGCACACATGAGGAAGTGCCACACATGTCAAACTATTGCTTCATGAGAGCAGAACCCAGCAATGCCTCTCCAGCCCATTTTTGAGGTAATACCTTTCGCCCAATGGGAATTTGATTTTATTAGGGAGATAAACCCCAACTCGTCTGCAAACCACTGATACATTCTAACTACTATAGAGTATGGCACCCGGTGGACTAAGGCTATACCATGCAAGAAAAACACGTCAGATGTGGTAATGTGCTTCATTGAGGAAAACATTCTCACAAGGTTTGGGATGTTGTTCACTCTCGTATGCAATAATGGTCCAATATTTTCCTCAGCCCAGTTATTGGAATGGGCTTACACTAAGAATATTACCCTCAAATTCTCTAGTAATTACTATCCTCAGGGTAATGGAGTAGCAGAATCAACTAATAAGAACCTCTTGGAGGTAATCAATCACCTACTTGAGAAGAATCCCTGAGACTAGCACCAAAAGCTAAGATTTTCCCTTTGGGTTGATCGCATCTAAATTATGGCCGCACTAGGGACTTCCCCGTTTTAATTGGTTTATGGCCAAAATATTATATTCTTGGTAAACCTACATATGCTAGTCCTACAATTTATGCAAGAATTTCAAGTTTGGGATAACATATTGGAGGTTCGCCTCCTCAACTTGTTGCGGGTGGAAGAACAAAGAGATAATTCACTCAAACATTTTACATGACACCAAGTGGTGGTCAAACATTATTTTGACAAGAGAGATCAATACAAGGCTTTTTAGATTTAAGACCTAGTCCTCTTGTGGGACAAATCCTAGGAGTAGAAAGGAAAACACACTAAGTTCCAAAGGCTCTAGCTTGGGCCATATCAGATATATGAGATTTATGGGGCTAATACCTATCACCTCAATTCTTTAACATGAGAAGTTGTCTCATTGCCCATCAACAGGAAGCTCCTCAAACATTACTTAGAGTGAGGCAAGGGATAAATTCTCTCCTTTCTGGGATATGTATCATATGTATAGTCTGCTTTTAAATAGTTTGCAAGTGTGCCAGGTTGGCACGCCCTCCCTTGTAAATAGTTTCAGGCCTTTCCCTCATTTTGTCCTTTGGTTTTCTTGGTCCTTTCTTCTTTGTTTCCTTCTTGTTTTGGGCCTCGATGTTTTGTTGTCTTTTGTTAGACTGGTATGCTTCGCATAACAAACTCACATGCTGAGAGATTCTCCTCATGCATTTTTTTGGTCTAGAGCTGTGTGTTAAACAAATTTTAGTCTTGTCCTGATCCAGGAAACTTCTAACGCATGACCCAGGGTGACAAATAATCTTTATCAAGTCCCAGTGTTGGCATTTCCTCCCCTAGAAGAGAGAAAGGTTGGTTGATTTTGAGAAAAGGCAGGAACTCAAAACAAAAGAATAAGGGGATGAAAGAGGATAGATCAATCACACTCTCTTCAAGAGGTTCCTAGAAAATTAACTCAGAATACATTCTGGGCCGGATCTTTCTTTCTCCTTCAGTGATTGAAAGGATGACGAGGTGAAAGAAGTACCATCATAGTAACAAGATAAGCTTGAGGACCCCGGTAAAGGAAGTACCACCTCCCCCATGTTTAAAAAAAAAATCCCTAAGTAGATGGAAGATCCAGAACTTGGGGATGGTATAACTCTCATTTGGAACTGACTTTGTTGTGATAGTGTGGTTTCTCTATCTTTCTTTGATTGCAATATGCACTCCTTTTCAGGCCTACATCATATAACTCGGGGAAATGTCAACATCTGGACCACAATAAGTTTTTTTTTTATCCCCAAAGTCCCCCTTTTTAGCCTTGGTTTCATTTTTCCTCTTTTTCCCTTTCAGGCCCAAGCCCTTATCCTTGTCTTGGCTTTTCCCTTGTCTTTTTTCCACTCCAAGATCTGGATCCCAAATTGTTGTTTCTTGGAGCCAATAGTTTCCAGACCTTTGAGACTTGTCGATCATCCCTCTTTCTTTTCAAGATCAATGATTGTTGGGTGCCTTGAGGCTCAGACTTTGGTGGCTAGCTTATTTCTTAGAGTTACTTTTGGTAACTAATGCGCTCCCCTAGGCATTATTTAAGGCCTTTTACCTTGTCATTTTTACACTTACCGTGAACTAATTACCTTCTGGAGAATTATCTTGAGAGCGAAGTGATTTGTTTTTCTAGTTGAGGCATTTAAGCTAGAAGGTGTAGAGGTGTGTTCGATGTTTCTCCAAGAGCGTATAGGTGACAAATTGAGGTTGTTTGTAGTAACCCTTTTCATCATTTTGAGTTTTAGATAGGCCCTTGGGCTACTTTTCTTTTTTTTGCATCTTTTCTTCTTTATTTATGTTCGTTGTTTATTTTTTTTGTTTTGGTTGTTTGTTGTTGTTGTTGTTTATTTCCCTTTTTCACTTGTTTATTTGTTTTCCATTTGAATTTTGTCCATTTGGGCTTTCTGTGTTGTTGGGTGTTCGTCTGCCCTTGTCATCTAGGTCATGATTGTTGTTTGGCACGTTGTCTCTCTTGGACCTTGTGCATCTTTTTTCTTCGTAGTCGTCTGACTTGAAGGCAGGATGTTTGTTTCCTTTAGTTGTAAATTCTCTGTAAATAGCATTTTGTGTCCAGCTCTGCAGTCTATAAATTCTGTAAATACATGTTCGTGGAGCATTGTGAGTTCCTTGTAGATACTCATTCGAGTCCTGTAGGCTAGAGTTGATATCTATAAATTTCTGAGCACTTTGCGCGTTGTTAATAGCTTAGGCTGGTTGTACATTATCGATTTGGCTAAAATTTTCACCTTCCTACATAAGGGAGATGTTGCGTCTCTGAGAGTCATTTTTAGTACAAGTCTCATGGAGGTAACTCCTAGGGATGCCATTGTTTAGAATTCTTTACGAGGTCTGAAGACCATGTTCACCCAATAAATGTATCTGCCCTTTTCGTTAATGCAACTTTAATATTGAGGTGATAGCTATGTCAGTTCTAGAGGTTGGCTCGATAGCAAGTCATTAATCTTTCCCTCTCCTCCATCATTTCTAGCTTAATGGCAGAATCAATTCCCATGTGCAAGCATTTAAAATTTGTCCCAAGTGGCATTCATGTCACTCGCACTAGAACAGTTATCCATTAATTGTCATTACTTAGTCGAGTGGGCATGTGTGTGTTAGGGTATGACACTAAGGTCGCCTATCTTGTCACTGAAATTACTATCCTTTTGAGTTAATTTTGGATGTCTTGGTGACTCCGGACATATTTACCCCATTTTACATTTAGGTCATTGTTTTTGGTCTTTTGTGCGCATGAATGGTTTCATGTGTAGATTTTCATGTGTAAAAGATAATCTCCAAACACATGATTTCTTTGAAAGTATCTAACATTTTTTTGTTTCAGGTGGGTAAGTAAAATTGCGCTCGAGGCCCCTAGAACTCAGAATTGTTTTTTAATGTTTATATACTCATGGTTGTCTGGTTTGCAAGTACAGGTTAAAGGAAGAAAGAAATGGCTTCAACATTGTCACCTCCTAGGAGCCCTAACCTCTCGAGTGCCTTTGTAGGCACTGTCAAGAATAATAAGGCAGATCAGGTACTGGCAAAGCTCCCATTGACCCATAAGTATAAAGACAGGATGATTCAGGGGTCCCGAATTGAGTCTTCCCTTAAAGAGATCACCGACATGGATGTCGGTACTTGGGCCAAATTAAAGGGCCTTATTCAAGAAATTCATCAACAACGACATGTCAATGACTATTTAAATCAACATAGCAGCATCTGGTATCATTTAAGCAGTTGGTTTTCCCTACTCAGTGCAAGTGCCAGAGTTAATATTGCTCCTAGAAAAATGTTACAATCTAGATAGTGGAGCTGTTGTGTTGGTCTCACCCAACCCTCTTGGCTACCCAATACCCATTGTATTCCTGGACCGTGATGCCACCACCACAGGGTGGCACATCCCATTCTTTCCAGATGTTGTTACTCTCACAAAGGCCACTTCACTTGCACAGTTCAAGGGAGCAATTAATCCAGCCAGCGCCACCTCAATTCCGAGTGACTAAAGAGCCCACGTCAAGAATTTAAGAAGATGTGTTTGGATATACCTTGCTCCAACTTCAAGGAGCCCATCCAGGCTAGAATTATATTTCTATGAAGGATTTTCGAGGAACCCTGTACTCGGGAGTTCGCCCCTTTGATGTACTGCTTTGTATATGGTATGACTAGTAACAAGGCACACTTTGACTGGTCCAGCAATATTGTCAAGCATGTAGACATCTAGAAGAGGAAGTTCGGGATGGAGTAGAAATTATACATGACCTCCTACATCCATTGGCCACTTGCCCCATAGTACCCAGGAATTCAGGAATTAACCACAGTTGGAATCCTCGAGGATGGAGCTGCACAGGCCACCCCATGGGACCATTTCCCCCAGATTCAGTGGGACGAGAGTTTCCCTCATTTTTATAGATTCAATGATGCCTTCATCTTCCATGGAATCAAGGAGATCACCAATGACAAGGGATTTAGATTGTCCCTAGATTCCATGGCCTTGGTTGATTCATGGGGATGTTATTACATCCAGTTCACATAACATACCTACATTTCAGTATCAGGATTTTCTGGAAACCATTCCTGTTGCCTAAGAATTTTAGAGACAAAGTCATTTTGTTGGAGTTCTACAAGAAGATCCTAGAAATTCATGCCTAAATAATCTCCTGAAGAGTCTCTCCTCTGTCCCTTTTCTGTTTGTGTGAAGAAAATATACCTGCTCCCTCGCCTCTGCCCAGGAAGCAGAGAATGAGATAAGCAGTCTAGGGTTAGCCAAATTTTCATTCGGTCAAAAGGATTATGATCCCCATGGACTACTAATGAAGGAAATGCCAAAGGGGATTAATCCCCATGGAATACACTTAGATAATTTTTGGGCAAATTTCCAAGATGATTTTGATGTTGGAATCAGCAGTACTCTCAGTTGCCTAAAGGAATGATGAAATTTCTCAACCTTCAAACATTCCCATGGATAATTTTTTATAATGGGCCACTTGAGGACCCCAAATACAAATAAATAGGAATTGATAAGATGGACCTCCCTCCAATATATTGGGACACTCCAGAAGTTTTGACCATTGAGGTCATCTCGACAGTAATGATTCAATGCAGCCACACATATTTCGCGAGGGCTTTCCTGAAGAGTGTCTGACTGAACATTCAATTTTTGGAAGCCTCTGACTCCCTGGTGGTGGAGCAATCCAAAACCTAAGGTAAGAAAAAATTCAGCACACCTCCTCAGGTCTCAGACCCCATTTTGGCCCCCCTCACTGAGCAGTTAGGTGAAAAGTTTGAGAACTCCAAAAACTATTAGATGTAGCAAATTTTGGAGTGACATTCAGTATCGAAACCTCTCCGATAGGTTCTTTTCCCCCACTGAGAGAGTCCCCCTCTTCAGCCACATTTCCAAGTGCAACATGCGAAGAAAAGACCAAAGAGACAGCAACAGTTACGGACCTTGGGTTGCCACTCAAGAGGAGAAAGAAACAGAAGGGAGAGCGACCCACATGAAGCAAAGACTGAGGTCTTGAGTTCATGATTGTACCTAATGTTGAATTATTATCCTCCTCCTCTTGTGACAAATAATATCATCTGGAGAGTCCCCTAGAGATGGCACAGATCAACGTTGATGATTTCTTCCCAATGGGTGATCTGGGGAACTACGCGGTATAGTAGATAGCACAATGGAGTAAATAGAAGAACCAAAGACTAAGACTCCCATGTAGGAGGAGTTAACAAAGGATGAAGAGAGAATGACCCAAGAAGAAGAAGATAAATCTCAGCCAGAAGAAGCCCAAAAGTAAAGGATGATAGAAGAAGAACAGGAAAGTGAACATGCCAGGAAGAAATTATTGGCAGAAGAGGAAAATAAACCTTCGGGAGAAACCATACCCTCTGATGGAGTTCTTATGAACCCAGTTCGTGATCAGGGTCTACCAACACCACTTAGCATAGAGTCCAACAAGGTTGCGGCCACATTCCAAGATGTATATTTGAATGAGTTTCCTCTATTGCCACCACTACCTACCCCACCAAGGGATGATATCCCAAGATATTTACAAAAAATGAGAAAGGAAATATGGGTAAAGACCCCATCAACATAGAGGGAAACACATCAAGAGGAGAACTTGAAACAAACCCTGGGGATACCTTGAGCTCAAGGATGATAATGAGCGGGCCAATCACCCTATCATCATGGCTGGTGGAGTCTCAGAAAAGAAAATCCTCGATGACAATGGTGGACCCGCTGTCACTAGCCGAAATGTTGGCTAAAGGCCAGGCCACAAAGAAGTATAAGAAGGCTCGTACCCTTCATTAAACTTTAAGGGCCCTAGATGGAAATGTGGTGGCAATAATAGCCACCCCACCAGCAGGAAAAGAAGACTCAGAGGTTACTGTCGAATAGTATGTGATCATAAAGGTGCCTCTGGGAAAAAGAAACCAACAAGGATAATTAGACCTCTTGAATGAGGCAAGCTAGGCTATCCACGCCCGATATGAAAATTATTCTCAAAGGGTGAAGGATTTGAAAGCTACCAATGCAAATATTCTTGGACTCTTGACAGAGTTAGTGTACCCCCTCAATTTTGAAACACCCAGACCTTTAACATTTGGAACATTTCTCCCTCATGGTGATGTTGACGCGCTAAGAAACATGAAAAGAAAAGCACTAGCGGTGGATGAATGGATGACCCAACAGATTGGGATAGTAAGAATTTTTATGTTTGAGTCTCTCCCTAACTTCTTCTGGGTGCATGATATAGTGAACCAATTGGAGGCCACCATTCCTCGGTGGCAGGGAGAAGCTGAAAAAATACAAAGAATGAAGAGATGCCATAGTGGAGATTTTGGATCTCAAGGAAGATAGTGTAATGATGAAAAGCATCCTAAGGGATGAGTCATGTGGGTTCCTCAAGACCCAGTACTCCAGACTTGCATTCAAAGTCAGGATTGGACAGCAACTGGTAAGGGTTCTAGAGGAACAACTTTTGGCGGTGCAGACCCCACTGGACCAATAAGTTGCATTTATCAAGGAGCTTACATTAGCTGACCCACTCAGCCCCGGGACCTATACTCTCATTGATAGTATACTTAGCAAATTTGATGAGATGGTTGAAGTTCAATTCTGGTTCGCCGAAGATTTTAGTAGCACTATAATGGTCAAACACTCCCAGCTGATGCTCAAATATTATGATGCTTCCAAGGTGGCTGCGGAGTTGAAGGAGAAGGTTGAGGATGCCGATGATCACTTCAAGAGTTTGGTTGATCATCCAAATTGCCTAAAGGACATGAAAGAAGATAGAATACTCCAGATTCTGGAGGCATATGAGAAATTCAAGGGCCAATGAAATTTCCTGGACTCGAGGGATTCCTTCATCGAGGGTGGGTTCTGAGAAGTAATTCTTTATTCTTTGAGTGTAAGCTCCCGGATTCCAGAATTATGGGTCCCAAGTTTTTTATTCTTTATAGTGATAAGTGTTGATAGCTCCCCCGAGCTGACTGATCACTATCTATGATTTTTTATCAGACTTGAGACCATCCTTTACGGCCCAATGGGTCACTATTGGCCAAAAAGTTCATTGCATATGTCTTTAGACTCCCAAGGCATTGTTTCAGCATTTAATATATGGTGTATGAAGTACCGCTCGGTGACCAAGAACCAGAGATGCATTAATGAGGGTGTATGGCCCAAGCCACCCAGAGAGAACCATCACGTCTACAAGTATAGAAGCACTTTTTTGGATTGCGGCTTTCCCAAAGCCTCTTTCCTTATTTCCTCTCTTTTCTTTTAAAATGATTGTATATAATAAGATGATCTTGACAATGCAGGTAGTAACAGCTCTAAATATTATAATATAATATAAATAGATTGCATAGGTTAATTTTCCCAGGTAGATAATATGTCTATAAATAATAAGTCTGATGCCATTCTAAGGGTCGGCAAATTGATGATTTAGCTATCCACGAGTTATACAATTTTTATAGCTATCTTGTTTGAAAGTTCTGAGTAGATTAATGCTCCCTTGGAGCCACTAGTGTAACCACCAGTGATGCTATATTTCTAGTTAATGAAATAATGAGAAGCAATACTTGACATCATGTTATGTATTGTTTCTGATCCTAGAGTTAACAAATGCCTTTCATGTTTTATGCTTTCTTATGTCCTCTATTCCAAATCTTTAGTGATTTATTGAAATATTTTACCTTGCTATTGGTATATGTTTTATTGGCTATCATATGTATGCCTGGTATCTGTTGTTTATTTTCATTGAGAACTTTATTGATGTTATGGAAATGTATATCGTGACTATATTTAGAGATTTACACTAACCCTATCCTATCTTTTGATATTTTCTTTTGTTGGAGATAAGAAGGTCTTGCAGGAAACCCATTATCATCGAAGTTTTGTAGGTTGATGAGTCAAAAACTAGCTATCCCCTTAGAATAAATAGTCACCTGTCCAACTAAGTTAATCCTGCACTGTCGTGATCTGACTACCAGGTGATTGGAGGATAGGATAGCTCGCTCTCCGGTAAACCTCTTCAAGCAAAGTTGGCCGATACCTCAGTACTCGGTGACAACCCCCTGTTGGCAAGGTCATCACAAAGTCCCATCAATAGGAACTTCATCATATCTCCTCTTTCTATCAAACTAGCCACATCTTCTATCTTCATTGATTTCAACAAGGTTACCACAAGGAAAAAATTTCAAATTGGTCAAACTATCACTGCCTCTGCATAAGAATAATTACTCAGTGAGTCAGAGGAAAAAGGAGAAATTATAGAGGAAATTGTATCGTCTCTACATGCTATTGTTCCAACATTCTCAATTGACTCAACATGTTCCATCAGAGATAAGTGCAAGTTGCTTGCTACTATTGTTAAGGAATTGACTTCTTTCATTAATGACCGAAGCCTATTGGATGAGGAAGAAAATATGCATTCTTTCTTGCAGAAAATTTGAGAAAAATATTGTGCCTCACTTTCAGAAATGAAGAAATTACTTATTGAAGGACATGAATTACTTGAGGGAGGATGGTAACGAATTGTACCGGTATACATTACAATGACCAACATCCATTGAGAACATCAAGAAATATATGGACTCCATAGAAATCTAGATTGGAAATTCCTACAAGGTTTTTGCATAATGGAAAAGTTGAAAGATGAATGTGCTAGCATTGATGTCAACATATCAAAGGAATTGATAAAAAAAAGTGATCAGAAGAATAGATTGGTTTCTGCTAACTTAACTGTTGCAAGTTAGCTAGTGGAGCAGAGTGTTCAAAGGTCTGATGAGAAGTGGATATGACATATATGGAGTCATGCAAGTAGAAGAATGATTTTTTATGTGTTCACCATGCCCACCCAAAGTTTCAGAGTGTTTCATGAAGATTTGGATAGATAAATAGGTTACAAAAGTTGAATGGCAGAAAAGGTGACAGTCAATGTTAATAGGAAGCCACAAAAATTTTTGGTGTTCTCAATAGAGTAAAAATATCATGGGGTGCATTTAGGAGTATGTCTGGGACATACGCAGGTATACTCAACTTAAAGGGTTTATACTTTAAAGGTCTGTATAGCATATTTTTGTTGTCTCAGAGCCTTGTAGATAGTGTTCTTGAGGTTGAGTAAAGAAGAGTGCCTAAATCCAATGGTTGGAATGAATTTAGAAGACAATGTTCTATTCATGATGTTGTAAGATTTTATTTAGGTATTTGATTGATGATTTGGTGATCCACATGGATCAGAAGGACTTGATTGGTTGAATTTTTGGTCAATGATAATATTTTCATTTGTATCATTTGTTCTTGGCCGACCTAGTTGGAAAATCTTGTTGCACAAGTATAAAATGTGCTATCATGAATATTTATGATCTTGAGGTGGTTTTTTTGGATGAATACCATAATCTAATAGTCATAAATGGATCAGTATTGAGATTTGGCGCATTGATTTGAAGAATTGGTGAATTAGGTTTTGTTGACCTAGTTCTTGGTATAAGATGAAGAATTAGGGAAATTTCACAAGTTTGGATGTGGAAGAATGGTTGTGCATGCCATGGATTTCTTGTAGAGCATTTTTTGAGATATCTTGAGGTCCAAATTTCTTATCTAAAGGAGTTAGAAAGGATTTGAGCAAAGATCTTAGTTCAGCTTCAATGGAATTGACTTTGGCATAAGGTAGATGTTGTTATCCAGTTCACAAAATCTTTAGATCATTGTAGTGATCAGTCTTTAAGGCAGTGAGCCTAAATCTATAAGAAAAAGATTCTTCCTTAGGGTTGTAGCCCAAGGCATTTTTATTTGAGAAGTGAGTTCTAGGAGTGAACCTAAATGCAAGTGCATTCCCCATATATATTTTAATAAGGTTATACTTCTAACAAGGTAATTTCTTATTGTGGGTAATCAGCCCCACCATTATTTTTTCCCTAATAGGGTTTCCATGATATAAATATGGTGTCAAGAATTGTGGATGTGTTTTAGATTTATTACTTTCATGCTTATTATTTGATTACTTAATCTGATTTGAACATTAGGTTTATATGCTTGATAAGTTACTGTGTTAAAGAGGTTTTTAAGATTGAAGGGGTTTTGAGATTTGGATTATTGGGAACAACTAATTAACCCCCCCCCCCCCCACTCTTATTTTTTTCATTGTCATAGTATCAACAATTGGTATCAGAGATTTGGTCCCTTGAAGGAATCTTAACAAGCTTGAGGGAGATCTGCTATTGCAAATTATAGAAAGGATAGTCCAAGGTTTGAAGGAACCAACTATGCCATATGGAAAGGAAGGATGATTACACATCTAAGGTGAATTGGTGAGAAATATTGGAATATTACAAAGAACTCTTATACCCCTCACGCAGATATATCCATGTCTTCAGCTAATGAGAGGAAACAATTTGAATAGAATATGAGAGCAAAGGAAGCATTACTAGGTGCCCTATCAAATACAGAGTAGAAAAATGTGATGGAGCTAGAGACTACCCAACAGATCTGGACCAATTTGGAGAATCTACATGAAGGTGATGCACATTTAAAGAAAGAAAAATTGAAAAGATTGAAAGGAAAGTATGAAACACTTAAGATGGCATAAGATGAGAACATTGTCTCCTACATGCAAAATATTAATGAGCCAGTTTGTGGAATCAGATGTGCTATTAGAACATTAGATGAAAAATAGATTGTTTCCAAGATACTAAGATCACTTCTTGTTGCTTAAAAATCCAAGGTTTCTACAATTGAAGAAATCAAGACTCTTGCCACTGTCACAAGAGATACTTTGGTTGGTAAGTTTTCTTTGTTAGGAATAGTCCCAAGAGATAACTAAGAGGGGGGGTGAATTAGTTATCTACAAGAATAAATTCTTTTATCCAATTAAGTATAGAATAACATTAAGCATAAACACAACAAGATAACACAGATTATAATACCATAATTTTGGTTACGGGGAAACCCAAAATAGGTAAAAACCCCGGTGGGAATTAGCACCCACAAAGAACTGCACTAGTGTATAATGATCCCTGTTAGAAGATCTTTCAACCCTGTTAGGAGTTGATATTTACAATGTATTAAGTACAGTGACCTGGTCAAAGGTCAGACCTTGTTAGGAGTCTTGTACAAATAACCCTGTTAGAGGTGAGGACACACTGTCCGTGAGCACACTGCTCAAATGATGAAGGCTGCAACCTTCTACACAACAGATATACACTATATCTGATATTGAACTATGAATTAGACCTATTGTCTTGATCAGTTCCAATGAATTTTATACACTCTCTGCTTCTTCACATAGATCGTCAACTGACGAATGATATAGCTTTACTGGCCCAATACATCAAAGATTATGCTCTGCTTCTTTTTCCACTTGCCCATGTCGATCACAAATGATTTGCTATAAGTATCTTCCTCCAAAGATATGAGCAAGTCAACTTGTACAAAACTCTTCAAAAACTTCTTTGTCAGCCAAACTAAGCACGCAAAACAAATAGAACCACGCAACTCAAGATGGGTAGACGCATGGCTTCACACAGTCGGCTCCACCAAATTAACTCAAACTTCACTCTCTAGATGAAACACATTAAGTGCTCTTAACCAAACATTCTGAACTCATAACTAAATGTGAATCCAAACATGCATATCTAAATGATATGTGAAACTAAAGAAACAATATAAGTATTGTTGACTCTTAATAAACAATCTCCTAAAACTGTAACCGGCAAATAGATCATCATAACTCAACTTCTACTGCACAACTGAATCTGCGTCTATTAACATATCATAATGAATATGTCTACAACATAAAAATAAACATGCAAGGCTCCAACATATCCATACATAGAATTACATACAGGACACTGTTGCATACTATATGTTTTCATCAATTACAAACATACAGTCAACCACTGGCTCAAAGGCAAATCTCCAACAATCTGCATTTGAAATGAGTGAATTTGGTTATTCTTTTCCTAAGGTTGAAACTACTTCCAAAGCCACTATATCTGAAAGAGGCATATATAGATCAAATTAGGATGAGAGGCCCACAAGGAGACTATAAAAGTATGAATAAGAGATCAGAGAGATTGAATAATAAGAGATAGAACTTCAGGAGTTGGAATCACTTATTTCCAAAAGGATACCTAAAGGATCAGGTAAGTATAAAGGAAAGATGCCCCTGAAACATTTTTCATGTTATAAAATAGGACATTTTGCCTCTAGATTTATAGAGAGGGTTGCTAAGTTCAAGTCCAATAGGTCAAGATTTGAGGAAAAGTGTTATTATGTTGATGATGATGAAGGTATAACTAATGATGAGTCTGACAATGTTAAGAGTGAAGATGAAAATATTTTTGTTTATTGCAAGGAAAACAAGGGTAAGTCTACAGATCTTTTGTCTAAATCCTTTAATGATGTTGTTGCTAAAGATCCTATGGTTGATATACATATTGATAGCATTGGTAATTTTTTTGTGGTTAGTGTTCCTACCAACAACATTGCTAAAGATTCCATGACCAATTCTTCAGTTGAAGATTTTGTATTGAATGATCATGCTAATTGCATTTCTACAGAAGGTCTTGTGCTTGATACTCATACTAGTAGTAATGTTGAGAAATCCATATCCAAAGATATTCTTGCTAATAATGTTTCTACATACAATGATATTGAAAACCTTATGTTGTCTGATATTGATGTTGTTGAGGGGACTATATTTGAGGAATCTATACCAGATACTACTATTTGGAATATTGTTGACAATGAAGATATAATGCCTAGAATTGGTGGCAATGATATCATTGAAAAGAACTCTTTACCAAATGGCCTAACTGGTTGTGATATAAAAGATGTGAAATCATTATTTGCACAAACGGATAGAAGAAATGATTGGCTGATAGATAGTGGATGTTCACACCACATGACTAGTGATATAAAAAAATTCATAAAATATGAAGAATATGATGGTGGAATTTTTAGATGGGGAGACAACATCAGAGGAAAAATAAAGGGAAGAGGTACTATTTCCTTCCATGGAAAAAATACAATAGATGATGTGTTTCATGTTGAAGGATTGACACATAATATTCTCTGTGTTGGTCAATTAGTTGAGCAAGACTATACTCTATATTTTACTATAGAAGGATGCAAGATTTTGAATAATTCTAAAAGTGGATTTGGATCATGATTCAAGAACAATAAGAAAGTCTTTCATCTAAATAATGATGGAAAAAAACATTTGATTACTCAGGTTGATGAAGGATAGGCTTGTTTATGCGGAGATGATAAAAATACCATTACAATTCAAGGATTAACAAGTTCATCTCAAAATCAAATTTAGTGCATTCATGAGAGAAAATAAAGTAAAGAACAAAGTGGAAGTGGTCTGATGAAGACAACTCTGATAGAACTAATAGAAGCTAAAGCAGATACTAAAAAGAGAATTCATATTCCTAGCCTTGTCAGTAAAGAAAATTATGAAATCAAGAAGAATCTTGAACCTGTGAACCATGAAGAGGTTGCATGTGCTCAAGATAACAAGTTAAAGCATCAGAAGAAATAGATAGAACTTGTAAGAGAATTCAGTGTCCTCATATTTAAAGTTAATTGCTTTATTTGTGGAATTGTTGGTCATAAGGCTCTACAATGTAGAAGATGAATGGTTTGCACATGGCATGATTTGAGAACAAGTATTGATATAAGAATAAAAGGAATAATTTCAAATAAAAGAAAGATCAAAAATTTTGTGTGTAAAAGATCCAGTCACATTGCAAGTCAATGTGTTACCAAACAAGATGAAGAAAGTAAATAGGAAATCACTTTGTGTTTCAAATGCCACTCACCTAAACATGTTTCCAAAGGTTGCAGAAGTTGGAGAATGAAAAAAAGAGACTCTACAAATGTGAAGAAGAATGAAGAAGATGGGTTAACTCAAGAGTCACAAGTGAATCCAAGGAGACAAAAGCATGAAGATCAAATCTATCTGATATCTAAAATTGAAGCCAAAGAAGTGTACAAAGATTGCATAGATGATCAGTGCGTTAGAGAAATGGAAGAAGAGCTTAGAATTGCAAATGATTTCAAAAAAAAGATAAAGATTAGTTCAGCTAAGCTTGAGGCATTTCTACTTCAGATAAGTTCAATGAACAATAATGATATTAGATTAGATGAAGCATAATTCTCTAAGTCTAGCAAGCTTAACTTGAAGAAGAAGAAGACCAAGAAGAAATCAGCAAGGAAGGCTAAGAAGTATAGAGGTAAGTGTCTTGTTTGGAATGAGATTGGACACAAGGAAATGGACTGTAGGAAGAAAAATCTTTGTTTTTACTACAGAAGGAATGATCATGATCCAATCATATGTAGTAGTATGAAAAGGATGACTAATATTGTTAAAGGTGACAAAATTAGATGTTTTGGTTGCAAGAAATTTAGTCATATTGCAATACAGTGTACTGCTAACAGAAAAAATAAGAACAGATAGGGAATTGGTCTACAAATCATATACAATTTTTTTGAACATACTACTGAGGATAGTAATGGGAAAAAGGTGAACAAATAAGACACAAAAGAAGCAAACAAGAACCTACAGAATAATGAAAAAAGAAAGAAATAAAAGGCAAGAAGAAATAAAAGGAAGAAAAAATTAGAAGCACAAGAAGAGGACAAGAAGGAACAAGAACAAAGAGACCACAAATATGGGATCTTATTTGCAAGATCCAAAGGCAAGTCAAAAGGACTTGCTCCTTCCACTCAAAACTAAGATGCAAAAAGACACATCTGTCCAGATGAACCACATGAAAATATCATTAAAACTGGATTGATGTATAGAATCCACTACTCGGGGGGAGTAGTAAGCATGGTGAAAGAGAATTTTTAAAGGATACTACAATAAAGTGTAGAATCAAGAAGTTAAGTGCTTGATCAGCATATGGATGTCACAAGAATTTGTATGCACAAGAAAGCAAGATGAACTTCTAGAAGATGAAAAGGAAAAGGAAGTTGACATTGATTTGATAAGGATAATTTCATGAGAATAGTTAACAAGACTTTATCATTGATGTCAAAGGGGGAGAAGAGCATGTGAAAAAGAAGTACAGATTATTGTACCAAAAGATGAGCTTCAACTAAGGAGAAGAGTACATATCCAAGGGGAAGAATTTGATGAATATAAGAGTATGTAATATAATTGGAACCAATTCAAGCATGTTCCTAGGGGAGTAGAAGAAGTGTTATTAGAGAGAATTTAAAATATAATGAAGGATATTTTTGATAGTACTATTTATTATCTTTCTAGGAGTAAGATTGTTGGTTTCTAATTCTATTACTTATTTTTTTATCACATTTTGCCATAAATTCCAAAGGGGGAGATTTTTGGCATAATGGAAAACTTGGAAGATGAATGTGTTGGCATTTATGTAAATATATCAGAGGAATTGATAAGAAGAATATATTGGTTATTGTTAACTTAATTGTTACATGTTAGCCAATGGAGCAGAGTGTTCAAAGGTCCAGCGAGAATTGGATATGAAATATTTGGACAGGTAAACATGTTACAGAAGTTGACTGGCAGAAAATGTGGCAGTCAGTGTTAACAAGAAGGCATAAAAAGGTATGGTGTGTTCAACAAGGTGAACATTTCATGGAGTGCATTTAGGAGTGTATCTGGGACATACTCAGCTATACTCAACTCAAAGGGTTTATACTTCAGAGGCATGCATAGCATATTTTGTTGTCTCAGAGCCTTGTAGACAATGTTCTTGAGGTTCAGTAAAGAAGAGTGACTAAATCCAATGCATGGAATGAACTTAGATGAAAATTTGTTATTCGTGATGTTGTAGGATATTCTTAAAGTATGTGCTTGATGATTTGGAGATCCACATGAATCAGAAGGACCTGTTTGGTTGAATTTTTGATCAATGATAATATTTTTATTTGTATTATTTGTTCTTGGTCGACCTAGTTGGAAAATATTGTTGCACAAGTACAAAATGTGCTATCATGAAGATTTATGATCTCTAGGTGGTTGTTATGAATGAATACCATATTCTAACAGTCATAAATGGATAAGATATTGAGAATTGGCATGTTATTTTAAAGAAT
Organism: Thuja plicata; assembly: GCA_018584345.1. NCBI lineage: Eukaryota > Viridiplantae > Streptophyta > Pinopsida > Cupressales > Cupressaceae > Thuja > Thuja plicata. The sequence goes on from MU225716.1 coordinate 324,838, forward strand.
TGGTGAATTAGGTTTTGTAGACCTAGTTCTTGGTATAAGATGAAGAATTAGGAAAAATTCACAAGTGTGGATGTGGAAGAGTGGATGCGCTCTCTAGGGATTTCTTATAGATAATTTGTTGAGATCTCTTGAGGGACAAATTTCTTATTTGAAGGAGTCAGAAAGGATTTGAGAAAATATCTTAGTTGAGCTTCGATGGAACTAACTTTGGCATAAGGTAGATGTTGCTATCCAGTTCACAAAATCTTTAGATCATTATAGTGATTAGTCTATAAGGTAGTGAGCCTAAATCTGCAAGATAGATAGTCTTTCTTAGGGTTGTAGCCCAAGGAATTTTTATTTGAGCAGTGAGCTCTAGGAAGTGAGCCTGAATGCAACTGCATTCCCCATATATATTGAAATAAGTTTATACTTCTAAAAAGGTATTTTCTTATTATGGGTAATTAGCCCCACCATGGTTTTTCCCCTAATAGGGTTTCCATAGTAAAATTCTAGTGTCAAACATTATGGATGTATTTCATATTTATTTCTTTCATGCTTATTTTTTGATTACTTAATCTGATTTGAACATTAGGGTTGTATGCTTGATAAGTTACTATGCTAAAGAGGTTTTGAAGCTTTAAATTTTTTTGAGATTTGGATTATAGGGAACAACTAATCCCCCCCACCCTCTTAGTTTTTCATTGCCATAGTATCAACACAAGGCTTACAAGATCATTGATAATCTTGATGGATTAGTTCATGCTTAATTGGAGTTAATGCAAAAGAAAAAATTTTGCCTTCAATGTCAGTGTGAAATCATCATCACCTCTCTTGGCTCCTTGCAATATTTTTGCATTCCTCACATATCTCAATTAAGTCATGCAGTTTAGGGTGCCCAAATTTATTCGGTCGGAGAACTGACAACCTTTTCGAATGAAAAAGAAATGCTTACCATGGTGCGTGTGCACATTTATCACTTAAGATAGGTAATGAATGAGTGGAATGAAAACAAAGATTCTTGTATTGAGGCCCTTACAAGCCTGAAGAAGACTTTAGAGTCTGTTCAGAAGGATGTTTCAAGTATGTGAGTTTTTTTTGTTTCTCTATTTTCGGTGTCCCTTTCTCATTAATGGAAAAAGGGGGAGAACAAAAGGAGTCTTTTGAGATATCCCTCTCAATGTGTTTTTTCCCACCTTGGGTTTCCATGGAAAAATATCTAGTGTTATGTGTTGCAGATTTCAACTTTCTACTTTAAATTTTTGTAAAGTTGAAATATGTTAAATGGTAAAATAATTAAGTGTTTCAAAATTTTCAAGGATATATTGATTCACCCTCCCCTATTATTATATTGATTCTTCAACAATAGGAGAAGATCATTTTTTGAGATATTGTCCTAGAATAGAGTAGGTTGCAAACATTTTTACCAAACCCTTCACTAAGAGAAAGTATCACCATATCTGAGCTCTCTTGGAGGTGTGGGATATCTCATCGGGGGTGGTTAATTCACTTATCCATTCTATCTTCTAGGGATACTTTTTCCTCACATGAGGTTTTGTCTCTCTCATTCTTCTTTAGATTTCTTTCATATGTTCATCTCTCATTTTTTGAGGGGGGGGGGGGGTTTTTTCCCCTTGGGTTTTCTCCCTTTCTTCTNCTCATTCTTCTTTAGATTTCTTTCATATGTTCATCTCTCATTTTTTGAGGGGGGGGGGGAGTTTTTTCCCCTTGGGTTTTCTCCCTTTCTTCTCTTGTGAGAGATTGCATTGCATGTTTACATGGGTACCTAACATGGCCTAATAGTTGGGACCCACCTTGTATTGTTAGCTTGAGTCTACATTCTGCTAAGTTGCACTTGGTGGGGGGAGGTGTTGGTGTAATTTATATCTCCTGTAATTACATTTAACTTAAGATAATGCATATCATAGTAATTTTCATAAGAGACACTTAGGTAATTGCATTTCTATGGAATATGGTTGTGAGAAATCCCATGTTTATTTGTGTTATCTTGTAATTACATTTTCATATCCACTAAATGTGGAATGATAATTCCACATTTCATGGGTGATCCACCTTTAATGGAATTATCTATTATTTTTCCTACCTACCCTTGCATCTCATTAAGCCACATATCATCCTTGTGTGCTCTCTTGTCCTTTTTCCTTTCCTATATATGTTGGTACATATACATTTTACTTAGTTCAACATTTTGCATCTTAATGAGAATATAGGTTTTTCATATCTACTTTGTTCTCTTGCTTTTGTGTTATTCAATGGCCTCTAGATCTTAGGTTGCTATAGGAAAAACTTTACAGTGTGACTTTGTGGCATTTGGCCTTAAGGATTTATTTCATACTTCTTTTATAACAGGTGGCATGATATTCCACCATTCCCAAACTCTATCATCCTCAAGCAATGGTTGAATTATCATGGATTCTAATTCATAATCTATCTTTCATTGTACTATGTTGATATTATATCAAGTTGTTAATTTGAATATCTTAATGAAGGCATTGGAAATTTGCATGGTCTGTAATATTAAGACAAAAAATTTCTCAATTGCATAATGTCACATATATGTTGGGTATTAACCACTAAGTAATGTAGTGAAAGTGAGTGAATCAGTACAATAGCCAATTAAACAATTAAAAATAATTACAATCATTGGTTGGAGACAGAACAGAAAATTGATTCAATATGCATTAACCATTATTGTTGAGCACATTCATAACCATAAAATAGTAAATGAAACCAAAACATCACAACCATAGACACATGTGACACAATGATTTTGGTATCGTGGAAACCCTTGTAAGAGGGAAGAACCATGGTGGGGATGGTACCCACAATTTTCACTACTCTAGTATGAAAGGTGCTCGGTGAAAGGCTTACAAAAATTTTTTGAGAGTTATACATCTTGTGAGAGATGCCTAGTACACTATTAGATGTATAATGAAGACCTTTTAAAGTCTACCTCATGTGAGGATTAAAATCTAAAATCTAGAGATTCGCCTTGTGAAAGGATTTATAAACAAAGACCTGTAAGAGTCTACCTTGTTAAAGGATTTAGCTTGTTGTAATTGTTAGAGAACAACAAGTGATTAATCTGTAATAGCATTCCTTTCTTGTAAGATCCTTTAGGTTTTATAGCTTCTCAAACTTCCATGAAATCTGTGACTTAAATATCTCCTTCAAGTCTTTTCACAATATCCTATACCGGTCGCTGATTGATCTTGCAATAGTTCTTCCTTCATATTACTATCTTTGCTCTCTCTCCAATCTCTCTAACTTTGTATCCATCTCACAGATAATCATTTGTATGATTTCTTAGTGTTTTATCACTTAATCAATACCATTGATTTTAAACTTTCTTTTAGGTCACTTTACACAATGGGTTTAATTTCTTGTAGAATGTTCCAAATCATCATTAAACTTCAATGAAATCATTCATACAATCAAACCAATAGAATATTGACAACTCAAATAACATTCTAAACAAACTTCACCTTGAGATATGTACTTATTTGTCATTTAGTGAACAAGGAAATAGTATTACAAATTTTATTCCAGCATACTGATAAATCATTCAAATTTGAATAAGACTTTACCATTTTAAGAATCAGTTGATCCAGTCATCTCCGAAATATCATAATACATCAGCTTGTAAAACTACTCCTCATAATACTTTGATCGCTATATAAACTCATCATATTTCCATCATATTGTTGTTGTATACCTTAGTTGATTAGGTATTCCATTAGATTCTTCATTACCAGTCATGGTCAATTGTGAGGGTAGATTATTTAATATGTTTGACCATCAATGAAAACACTTGACCATATAGGTATCAATGTTTATTGTCTTTGCCATTCAAGTGATCAATGCCAACAAGATATATCCTTGATTCATAGTAAGGGTGTGTTTTCCACATATTAATATGAGAATTAAATCATGCCACACATTTATGCAATGTTACTTGAAGTTTCTTTTCAGTTTGTATCATGAACCTTTCTTGATCAAACACTACTTATTTTCTCTTCATTCTTGAAAATAATCAAATGGTTACCACAATTTATATGAATTTTATTTTTTTTGTGGTTGGGTTGGTTTATACTACTTATTGCAATGCATTTTTCTCTAATTTATAGTCAAAACAAGAGGATACACATTTACTCTTCTTTAGTTTAGTTTTTTTAAAATTTCTATCAAACTTTTTATGCTAAGTTTTAACAAGGATTTAATGCTACTAATTTTGTTCCTTAAAACATGTTGTTGTATTGGCTCATCTTTAGTAGGGTTATAGAATGTATTATTATGCATTATTGTTATGATATATAAGGTATGAATCCTTTATCATCCCATGTCCAAAATTATTATTTTTTGTTTTTCAAGAAATTATTAATAAGTGTTGGTAGAATCCTTCAAACTTTATCAATAAAAAATTGTTCATGGTTAATGTATTTTAGTTCTAGAATGTGAACCATCCAATTCAAAAAAATTAGGACTTTAAGTCTATTAAAGGAACATTTAGTTTGATTGCTTTATTTCTATAAAGAGCTAATATCAGTTTGTGAGTTTACATAAAGATGTCATCCTTAATAGTTGTTATATCATTATTCCTAATATCATCGCCAATATTCTTTTGTTGTTGTAAAATTAATGGGTTGTTATTAGCAATAGATTAACAAATAGTGTAACAGACTATGATGTTATCACCATTTAGTAATTATTCATTTTTTTTTATTTTTTTTACTTCTGTAAGTAGTACCAATAGGGTTACACTTAGTTACTTGGTTTTTTGGAGTCAAATGTACTCATGAAGTACCTACACACAAACATTTTTTATTATAGAAACAAAGCGTAGCATTGTAAATTTTACCACTATACAATTTCATGCTCACCTATCCCTCATTTTAGCATTTTTTGCCTTCTATGATTGATCATATTTGATTCTACTCGTTCTAGCTCAAATATAGTAACTTTACCAACTCCTTGGTTGCTAGTCCTTGATCCAACCTTGATTTTCTAGTCAATGGTGAATGGGGCATCCTTGACCTACCAAAAGGGCCCAATTTTGAACCCTCCAATTTTTAGATTATAGGGGAGGGAATTTATCCTTCGTGTTGGCTTGCTTCAAGAATTTGAATAAATTTCACGAGGAGTGATACAAATGAAAGTCTAACCTCCTCATTTGAAACATTAATAACACATCAAGGACATAAATCACACATAAAGGAATTCAAACACACATCAATTATTATTGAGCAATCAATAAATCATCATCAAGCAATTGAAGTAAGAAGTAAAGTTCATATCTCTAGCATTCAAGATGGCATCCATGATCAGCCTATTATAAATTCAACCACAAGTTGTCCATTCAGACTTCAAAACAAAGGAGATTCATCAAGGTATATAATTTAAATTTCATATCTATCCATTTATACATTAAATAATGTTTTTAGTTTAATTACATTTCAATTCAATTTAATGGTTAATTCCAATACTAAGGTTTGACCTAGGCAAACCCCCATCAACCCAATATTTTCTCTTCTTTCCATGTTCTAGTGAAAATTTTGAGACATGGATTTGGAATCAAACTAGGTAGATAGAGACCTAAAGATTGATATTTTTCAAATCCAAAAATGGAGGATCAATGTCAATCCACTCGACATTAACTTGCACTTTTCCAACAAATTTTTTGGGGAAGATTCTAAGCTACATTGTGATCCCATAAATATAATTTTCATCCACATTTGACCTTCCTAGGTCAAAGGTTCCCCAAGGAACATTTAACTTTTAATTTAAACCCATGTTTATATATTCTCTTTCCATATCTATAACCCTAGTCTATATATGTGTTATGTGGTTTCTTGTGTATGTTAAAAACCCTCAATTTCTCATCGTTGGCCCTAGATGTAGCATCCAAATCAAATATGTTGCATAATCATTTTCAACTCAAAAAAATATTATTGTACCCAACTTGTGTTTAATACTTTACAATTATAGTTGAGGTTGAGCCAATTGGATCCTTTGCTCTCTTTAATGTAACCAAAGTGGAAATAGGCCTACTTTCTAGTTTGCATGCATAAGCTAGTGAATACCTTATTTATACAACATGAAAATTTAGTGAACCAAACATGTGCTATGCTTGAATCCTCTGATTTCATTTATAGTTTAATTTTTATTTTTCTACTTGAACCATATTTTCAATTATTTCTGAGTCATATCATTTATGTTGTGAAATTTCATGCATTAGAGACCTAGTTCACCAACATTATATTTTGGTGAACCCAATGCATCTTAAATCTTGCTTACTTTTGATTTGCATCTTTAAATATTATTTATATATACTTAGTAAATTTAAATTTTCAATCACATTTCATCATGCAATTATTTATTCTTCAATATATTAGGAAATTGAAAAGTTTAATCGTTCATTTTCATATCTAGATTTGTGCACAAGTTTCATGATGCTTTGTCCTAAATATAATATCACTATGACAAGAATCTATATACTTATGTAAGACCAAAGTTTAAAAACCAAGGATGTATATCCTAAGTTGACTAGCATACTCCATGGGAACTTAGGTCAATCCTTTGTTCCTACGCAAGACATACCTAACATTGTAGGGAACAATTATTCCTACACTTCTCATAATGAGGATGACTCATTTACTTGAGTATATAATAACCAATTGGAAAATATTTTCCATGACTTTGATTGTTAGAATAAATAAGAGGGGGGGGGGGTGAATGAGTGGCCTCAAAAATATTCCAATAAATCAACCAAAAAACTTAGTACCACAATATTAAGCCTCTAGTTATCTTCAATCCTACAAGATGAATGCCTTCAAACAATATTAACAAATAACTACTGCTCAGAATTTTCTATTAAACCTTATTCTTACTATTTAGAGATTAGCAGTCTTTCATTTACCGAAATACAATAAATTTCTTAGTGTATACTGATTAATCAATATTAGTTATGTGTAATGCAAAACACTAAAGTAATGACTCATAAACACATTGACACATGGATTTTTAATGTGGAAACCATGTTAAGGGAAAAACCACTTGTGACCGGTAACCCAAAATTTTCACTCTTCTGAAGTGAGCTTGGTGAAGAGCCAACCCTGTTAAAGGTTACAAATACACTTTTAGGTGTGACCTTGTTAGAGGATTTAAATAGAATAGTTTGTCACTTGATATCTAGCATCTCTATGCTACCTTCTATTTCCAAACCCTGTGTAGTTTGTCAAATGGTATCTGGCATCTCATGCTCTCTTCATGATCAAAATTTTTGATACTCCTTGGGATGTATCTCAATATAGAAAGGATCTTTAAATCCTTCTTGGTTAAGAAACTTTCTGATTCAGTGATTAAACTGAAACAGTAAATGATTTGTTCACACATACAACTAAACTTTTCAAATTTTCAGATCTATTGTAAGCTCATAATACCTTTCTGATCAATGTATATTTTCAATACATTTGATCCACTTCTTTCTACTCGGTGATGTTGTTCTTCTCTATTGCTCGGTGTCCATAGAATTCTTTAACTCTTTCCTCAGCTTGATTGATCAGGATTGTATGAATTTTTTCTTCATCAGTTTATCTCCAGCATCCTTCTTCTCTATTCACCCCTCATTCATAATGAATTATATTGTCTCTTTATAGACATAATATCACCGTTTCTCACTTCTTGATTTTATTGATCTTGGCATGATCCTCAATTCTAGCCAATATTGCTTTAAAGATTTACTTTAGTTTTATCTCGTAGATTTCTGTTTGACAACTAGACAAAATAGCTTTAAATCTTTTACTTATCTCTGGCTTTATCTTGTTCATGAAAACAAAATTAACAACCAGTTAACTCTAGCTCTTTCCAGCTAAGTGTTTTGTCATTTCTGAACTTTAGTTCTTTTCGGTGTTTTAACTCTTGTTAGCTTCAGTCAACACTTCAGTTCCTCTCAGGCATCTCCGTCGGGGATGTCTGTTTGTCAAAGTTTTTTGTTTGTTGGGAATCACTGTGAAGTTCTGGTTGTTGGGTTGGATTATGATTCTGCTCATCAGTAATGCTTGTGACTCTTCTCAAGTATCACTGTGACTTTCCTCTTAGGGTTCTCTTTCCATTGGGTTCTACTAACCATCGGTGTTTGTAGTCACTTAGTGAATACTTGTCTTTTATGCATTACTAAAAGCATAACCTTTATCTTTTTGGTTCTCTAAAGTCTTTGACACTTTGAATATAACCAATTAGATTATATCAAGTTGACATCAATGACAATACAATCCATTAACTGATTTAAAGTCTTGCATTATCTTTCTACATTTCGGTGATCAACTTAACATCTTCAAACATTCAATTAGTTATGGTTCATCAATCTCTCCCTTTGGAATTGATGGCAACACACTATATTATTATTAATATAATATGAAATATAACAGCTGTAGTTCATCAATCTCTCCTACGTCTTGTATTCTATAACTAATACAAATGTCTGGCTCTCGGTAAGCTCATATAGCTTAGATTTGTTTCCTACAGAGTGTCTTCTCCAATCTTCAATCCCTTCACTGGATAGATGTAGAAGCTTTTGATCTTTCTTTGACTTTGTCTCTCCCTTTGTCTATTCCTCCCCTTGATTATCTCTTTTTCTTTTGACAGCAATAAGTCATCTCTTCCTTATGATACTTCTTTCCCTTTGGATAATTCTGATGAATATTTCATATGGATAATGGATATAATCTCTCTTTGAATCTCTCTCCCTTTGACAACAATGCCAAACAATTCTTCCATCCTTTTTCATAATATACTCCTTGAATTTTTGTATCCATTAGCAATACAGCTTTGTATTAACCAAAATTATCTCTAGTGTTCGATGCATATTTGTACCTTGTTGTGTACATATGTATCTTTGCTAGCCATTTATTTTGCTTGCATCAACATAAATGATCTTCTGATTATGCGTAGGCTGATGCAATCTCCTAGTTAGCTTATTGACTAATGGACAAGGGTCGGACCCCTAGTCTCTATCTCAGGTACTCAAATGTATCTTTCAGTAATGGCTTGGTAAATATGTCAGCTAATTGTTCCTTGGATTGAACATATTCTAGTATCACTTCTTTTTCTTGCACTTGTTCTCTTAAGTAGTGATACTTGATTGCTATATGCTTAGTCTTAGCATGCATGACTGAATTCTTAGAAATGTTAATTGCACTGGTATTATCACAATAGATAATCACTGGTTCAAGAATCTTCATATTCATACCTTCCAGTAATTGTTTAATCCATCCAATATTTGAGCAGTTTGCAGCAGCAGCCACATATTATACTTCTACAGTAGATTGTGAGATGCATCCTTGCTTCTTACTGATCCATGTGACAAGTATGTCACCCATGAAGAATGCTCCTCTAGTTGTGCTCTTTTGGTCATCTAAGTTTATAGCCTAATAAACATCTATATAGACTTGAAGCTCAATTTTACCTTCTCTTTTATACCATAAGCCATAGTCCTTAGTGTTCTTTAGATATCTTAGATTTCTCTTGACAGCAGTCATGTGTGATTCTTGGGATTAGAAGAGAATCTTGCAACTATTCCAACTACATGTGCTCTATCTAGTCTATTATGAACAACATACATTAGTTTTCCAATCATTGATATATACAAGGTTTGATTTACCTCATTTGATTTTTCTTCTTTTGTCAGCTTACATCTGGTTGTCATAGGTGTTCCAACTAGTTTGGAATCTTCCATTTTGAATATCTTCAACACTTCCTTGATGTATTTTGACTGAGTGATATATATGCCTGCATCTTGTTGAAGAATCTGTAGACCAAGAAAGAATTTGATCTCCCCAAACATAGACATTTCAAACTCTTTTC
>MU225716.1:338732-366315 GCA_018584345.1 Thuja plicata
TCTAGGTTTTACCGAGAATGGAGAATCATCAAATCAAACTGATCCAAAGAATGTCTATACAAATTCAAGACCAAGAAAGCTTACATGCAATCACTGTGGAAAGCAAGGCCATACATCAAATGTATGCGGAGGAAAAATGAAAGGTATTCCTAAATCTACATCTTCATTCATAGGGTTTTGTTATAAATGTAACAAGAAAGGACATAAAGCATATGAATGTAAATCTGAGATGAAACAACCAAAGAAAGAAACCTACATGGACAAATATTTTCCTACTTGCAAAATGAATGGGCACACAACTCTTGAATGTTGGAAGAAGAAAAGGCAAGCATGGAAGCCAAAAGGTCAAGGAACTCTCTATCAACCACAAAGAGTCAGTAACCAGTATGTATGGGATCACAACACTTGGACAAATTGTACAGCATGTGGAAGATTTGGTCACATTGCTGCAAATTGTATGAGACAGTGGACTATAAAGTCTAGAGGCTGCACTAACCCCGGAATGGCATGCTTACACTGTCATAAATTTGGTCATCTCAAGAAAGATTGTAGAGACTGAATGACAGAGACCAGCACATATCCCAATGGAAATACTATTGAAGACATCTGGAGGGCAAGAGACAAAATGTGGAGAAAATCTTCAAACAATGATGAAGTTGGACCGAGCAATGCAAATGGTGACACCCCATCCAACAGATTTGGTGACATCACCACCCCCACCTGAGCAGAAAGAGTAAGTATGGAACTGTATTACACTATGTATTATTTTACATTAGTTCCATATTATGTTGATAAAATTCCAAATTAGCATAAGTAAAGATGCATCATGGTACTACTTGTTAAAATATGTGATAACTATGCTATCAAGCATACATACCGAAACCCATCAGTATACACTCAAAATTGAGACTACCTACACTTACCAAGAAGCGTCAATTAAAAGCAATTTTTCTAGTATAAACTGAGCCTCATCGGTAACCAAGCAAAGTGAACAATTTGTTTGCAATACCGAAACCCGTCGGTAAAGAGCAAAATGTATAATGACCACCCCAAAATGTCATGTCATCACCAAAGGAAATTTGAATTCTTAACCGATGAACTCTGTCTTCACACACCGAGGAGTTGGTAAGCATTAATGACACACCTTTTAGGTCAAACAACTATAAAAGGGCAACGGATCAGACTCATTGTTCACCACAACCAGAGCAGAGCGACGAAGAGCAATTTTTTAGTAGAAAGTAACAAGATCACAGAGCAAACTCAACTTGACCACAAGCACTTCAAAGTAGATCAGAAACAACACTTGGTGTATACAGTAAGTTCTACGACAAATGACAACTCCATTTCACGTATTTCATAGAAAGCCCTTAATTTTGAAAAATGGCCACAACTTCAAGAACTGTGAAATCCAAGAACACCAAGAAGGATGATTTCAATCTCATCAAGAATTAGGCATGTGAGGAACCAAACTACAAGATCCACCCTGAGGTTTCCTCACAACCCAATGATACTGGAGCATTCTTGCGAATACCAGCTAGGGTTTTTCTCATTGAGGAAGTTTGAGCATTTATACACTGCAAGATTGTAGAAATAGGTGATTCAGAGGTTGAACAAGCTTATAAGAAGCTATGCAATGAAGATGTGTCATTTAAAGATGAACATAAACATATAGAAGTGAAAGGGCTCACTAATTCCCTAATGTTCCCGAAGGCATTCAAAACCGAGCGGATTCAGTTAGTACTGAGCTAAATGCACAATCATAAACTTTGGTTGGATGAACCGAAGATAATAACCTGAGATGTTATCCATGCGGTCACTGGTTACCCTGTAACCGAGAAGGTAAAAGCACTAAAGCATCCACCCAAGGCCAAGACTTAAAATATCACAGGAGTCAAATGGGATGGCAGAGGATTGAAGGTTTCCACCATAACCGATGATGAGATGAAATTTGGTTCACACGTTCTAGGCTACAAATTATTTCAAGCCAGCAGGATGAACAACATAGCATCTGGCACTGTAGACACAGCTTATAATATTGTAAAGAAGGGAACACGGTTGGACTTATTCGAACTTCTACTGAATCAGCTAGAAGATAATTTGAAGACTATAAGGAATGCAAAGTCGAACACATGTAAGTTTGGCTCACTCATAATGTGCATTTTCTTCTACTTTCAAGAAACGTTCCCAACGGTAGGAAATGTGAAATGGGATAGCACAAAACCAATCACCATGTAGATCAGTGAACACATAGCCTCACTAGGAGATCATTTTGAGACAGTCATGGATGAATACTTTAATGTATTCAAAGACTGAATGCGGAAGAGGGTAAGGATCCCCGAGCAACTCATTGAGAAGTATAAAGATGAAATATGTTTCATGGTTGATACAGATCATACTTATATCAATCCTATTGTACCAAGGAAAACATGGCTTCAACCATTAGAATATGAGATAAACATTGATCTTGCATCTAAAGCAATTAATGCCTTGTTAAATGAACTACTAGATAACAAACAACCCAAGTTTGGAACATATGAGGAGGCCAAAACAAGAATAAAATCTACCCTGGTTGTCAAGAAAATTGTCAGGAAAAAGGACAAAATGGTAAAGAACCTCAAGAAGATACTTTTAGCAATAGAGGAAGATACCGAGTAGGAGCAAGAAACTGAAAAGGATGAAGAAACCAAAGGACAACTACCTATCAGTGAAGCTGAAGAAAAGAATGACTCTAAGGCCACAGAGTCAGATTCACCCCCTCCTCCACCAACCAAGAAGCCAAGGACCACAACTACTTCTAGAAAAAGAAGCCAAACATATAAGGATTCAACTCTTTCACCTTTGAAGAAAGGAAAGGTAAGAACATACAAGAGGAAAGTGGCCACACCGAAGAGAGGTGCAAACAAAAAAGTAAGGAAGCTCATTAGAACTCGAGAAGATATTGAAGACACCGAGCAAGATGAAGTTGTAGAGGCAGAAAATGTCAAGGTTAAAGCTCCAAAGAATATTGATGACATTTGTAAATCTATTGCAAATTCAGGATCTATAACAGATTCTAAGATTAGAAGATGGCAGAAACTAGATCCAAAAGATTAGAACAAAGTTGAAGACGCCATCATAGAAAAGATGTACAAGTTCAAATATGTACCGATTTAGTTTGAAAGCAATAATGTACCAAGAGAAATCTTATACAGACTATACTCAAGATGGAAATTTTCTTTGAAGAGTGAGAAGGAAATAAGAGAAAGAGTACTTGTTACTCTCATACCTTCTAAATCAAAGAAAGAAGAAATTGATGAAATGATGGAGAAACACAAAAAGGAGTTCTCGCCGAAGTTGAGAGCCTACAAATTTCTTGAAGGGAAGCTTATAGAGCTTGAACAGGAAAGCCATAAGAAATGGTGTAAAATTCTAAACAGGCCTACTAAGGAAGAAAGCCCCGAGAAAGACCTACAATAGAAAGATGTTGATAAGGCAATTCAAGAACATATCTTAATAAAAGATACAAAAGATGATACATCTGTTGAGATAGACAAGGAAGAAGAAGACACAACCAGAAACAAAAATATGGATGTTGCAGATGAATCATGTCCAGACACAAAAAAGGACAACATTATGGATAACACTATCATTTACATTACCAATGATCCAGCAAATGAAGTGAATAAAGATGAAGATGTCAATGTCACAAAGGACACAACTGATGAGCAGGACACAACAATTGATATTGCATAGGTGAACATACCAAGAAACATGCCAATATTGATACAAGCTATCAATATTCTACAAGAAAAAGACAAGTCACTTGAAAAGGACACTCTTGAGGATGCAAGGGAAGAGGAAAAGAAAGACAACACCGATGATCAGAAGGACATCAGAGACACTCAAACAGTAACCAACACTGATAAGGTTACAAGAGGAGATTCAAAACAAGAAGATATAGGCAAAATAGATAAGGATGAAGAAACAAAGAATGATAAAGCTAAGGACACCGATGAAGGAGATAAACATAAAGATGGCACTCCTAAGGAAACCAACAAAGGTGATACTAACAATGTGAAGGTTAATGTGTAGACATCCACAGACACCCGACAATCTGAAACCAATTCAAAGCGGCAAAAAGAAGCACAACAGGTCACTTCATCAAGCACAACTGACAAAGTTGAGAAAATGGCAATGGTTTTACATTCAAGTGTTAGGATTAACCATCCACAAGACAATTGAGAGGGGGTGAATCAGTTGTGATATAGATTTTTAAACTTTATACTTTATAAACCAAATCTGCAAATGTAAATAATAACACAGTAATAGTCAACACCATAACACAATATTTGTTGTCAAGGAAACCCTGTTAAAGGTAAAACCCCAGTGGGAATTAACACCAACAAATAATGTACTAAGAGTATAGTATCCCTGTTAAAACATATTAGCCCTATTAGGAGCTTGTTACAACATTACAGTACACAGTCCCTGTTAGGAGACAGACCCTGTTAGGATTCAAAGGAAATAGTAAGCTCACTGCCAAGGCACACTACCCAAAGAAGGTTAAAGCCACCCTCAATGATTTACAATCCACACAAGTGTATAAATAAAATACACAATCAGAGAATTGTCTGCCAGCAACTGTCTTTGCTTGATTAGTTCCAATGAAGTATCAACTCTGCTTGCATCCAGCAGTCAACAAGCTTCACAGCTTTCACACATTCTTTCTCTTTTTTTTCTCTATCACACTTCTCCACAAGAATATATCTTCCATATATACCCTTACACAATAGCTTATTAGGTCATCCAATTAAGCTTTCTTAATACATAATTAATTAGGTCAGCTAATTAAGGCTTTCCATTATATAAATAATTACATAGCCCCTTGCTCAGATACATACGGTATCTAAGACAAGTATACAACATTTAAAATTCATTAAATATACTTTCAGATCTGTAATTCATGCTCACAATTAATTCCACATGCTACATGTCTGAAGTCAGCCAAGAAATAGGTCTCCTTTAGAGTATACGCCACAACTGATGTCATCAGTCTTCAATCAACAATCGAACACAACCCATTACTCTAACATATGTCAGTTTTCCATCAGTAAGCTTGCAAGTTCTGAAATATCTCCACTAGAAAGATATACCCAAAACATAGAGACCTGCTCTGTCTAGAATCATAGTTGCAGTCCAGAGAACCAGTCTTCACCAAATGAACTATAACATCCACAAAATGTAACATAAAGTCAAGTGACCTTAGGAGTAAGGTTAGGAAAAATCCTTCTACGTAAATCCAACTTTGATCTTTCTGAATCATCTGTACAGTGTCTATACACTCGTTCCAGTTAAGTAGTCTGTTTGTCTTCTTCATAGAAATATATGTTGACATCAGTGACAAAACATGAATATCAACAGCATGATCAGTAACCAAAACTGATATCGTCCAACAATATCCCCCTTTGGCATTGATGGCAACATATGGGAAAATCCATATGCATCATCCCAAAAGTACTCTCTCTCAATACAATCTTCTTAATATCCTCAACATAAATTTCCCAAAATAGTAGGAATTTTCTCATAGATTCCTTCCCCCTTTGGAAATAATGGAAAAGGGTGCCCTAGTTCACCTATAGTCTCTTGTAAGATGTAGCTTTTTCAAATCTTCATGTCCAATCAACTAGGTGCAAGATCACCTAAATGTACTCTAGTATTTTCTGTGATCACTCCCCCTAAGGAGTAGATCCATACATCAAGTCCAGAGAATGATATGGCTCTAAGATCCACTAGAATGATGCACATCTGCATCATTTAGTTTTCACTAGGAGGGGCCATTACCCCAAGCATGCCTCTGAGATATTCAAAAGCATCTTTTGGCAAAGGTTTGGTAAATATATCTGCTATTTGTTCCTTTGTGCTAATATACTCCAGTTTGATCTCTCTGTTTGCTACCTTCTCCCTTAAGAAATGATACTTGATGGAAATGTGTTTAGTCTTTGAATGCATTATAGGATTCTTTGACATATTCACTATGCTGGTGTTATCACAATGGATAACCACTTGTTCTTTGAAAATTATTTCAATGTCCTTCAGCATTTGTATCATCCAAACAACTTGTGTACAGTTTATTGCAGCAGCAACATACTCTGACTCATCAATAGATTGAGAAATACAATTCTACTTCTTGCTCAACAAAGAAACCAACCTTTTTCCAAGGAAAATTGCTCTGCCACTTGTGCTCTTCCTGTCATCTACATTACATGCCCAATCAGCATCAGTAAAATCCTGCAATGTAAAATCCTCAGATTTTTCATACCATAATCCATACTCTACTGTTCCTTTCAGATATCTAAAAATTCTTTTCACAGTAGTAAAGTGTGTCTCTTTAGGATCTGCCTGATATCTAGCCACAATTCCAACTACATTGGTAATATCTAGTCTAGTGTGTGTCAAATATTGTAGAACTCCAATCATTAACCTGTACATAGTCTGCCCAACACTTTGAGTCTCATCACTTTTAGTTAGTTTGTGTCCCTATTACCATGGGTGTACCAACATGTTTAAGATATTCCATCCAAAAAATTTCAACATTTCCTTGAGGTACTTGGTCTGAGATATAAATATGCTATTTTTACTCTGCTTAATTTGCAAACCAAAAAAAAATTTCACCTCACTAATCATTGACATCTCAAACTCATTCTCTGTTTCTTTAGCAAACTTCTTACTCATTTTATCATTGCCTCCAAAAATGATATCATCAACAAAAACTTCTATAATTAAGATTCCATCTTCATCATTTCTTAAATACAAAATATTTTCTACATTACCTTTTCTGAAACCAAGATGAAGTAGATGTTTATCCAATCTTGCATACCATGCCCTCGGTGCTTGTTTCAGTCCATATAGTGCCTTCTTCAGTCTGCAAACCATGTTTTCATCATTTGTCAAAGGAAAACCATCAGGTTTCTCAATGTACACTTCTTCTTCTAGATCACCATTCAAGAATGTTGATTTTACATCCATCTGATACACTTTGAAGTATTTATGTGCAGCATGAGCAAGGAATAGTCTCACAGCTTCCAGTCTAGCAAAAGGTGCAAATGTTTCTTCGTAGTATATGCCTTCTTGCTGTGAGTAGCCTTTACATACCAGTCTAGCCTTGTTTCTTACCATTGTGCCTTCCTCATCCATTTTGTTTGTAAAAACCCACTTAGTGCCAATCACATTCTTGTTCTTAGGTCTTGGAACCAACTCCCAAGTATTATTCTTCTTTATCTATTCTAGTTCTTCTTCCATGGCTTTAGTCCAAGATTCATCTTTACATGCTTCATCAGTATTATTGGGTTCAGCTTGAGAAATCAAACAGATCTCATCTCTAACTTTAGATCTAGTCATCATGCATTTGCTTGCTTCACCAATAATTTGATCTCTAGGGTGGTTTTTCTTGGCATACCTTGGAGTCTTTAATGTCTCAGTAGCTTCTGCCTATTCTTCTTATTCAATCTCATTCTCGATCATCAAGGGTCCTTCAGGTTTAGCAACAACTTCTCTTGATTCTGTAATCTGACCACAACCATACATTCTTTACTGAATTTGAAATTTCTCATCTATCATCACATTGGCACTTTAAATTAGTTTCCTTAGTCTTAGATTGAACATTTATATGCTTTACTTTTAGTGGAATAACCAAGAAAGATTCCTTCATCACTTCTAGCATCAAACTTTCCTATCTCGTCATCTCTTTTGATAAAACATTTACTACCAAATATTTTGAAATATTTCACAGTCGGTGTATGATCAAACCATAATTCATAAGGATTTTTATTTGTACCTTCTCTAATCAAAAAAAAATTTAATGTGTACACAGCAGTGCCAATTGCTTCTCTCTAATGAACATGTGATACATTTCCTTCCAGCAACATAGTCCTAGCAGCATCTAATATAGTTCTATTTCTTCATGTTGCTATCATATTCTATTGTGGATTTCTAGGAGTTGACGTCTGCCTATGTATTCCATTTTCTTCACAATATGTATTAAACAGTTCTGATGTAAACTCCCCTCCTCTGTTTGATCTCAAACATTTCATCTTTAAACCAGATTCATTCTCAAATTTTGCTTTGAATATTTTGAATTTTTCAAATGCCTCAGATTTCTCTCTCAAGTATGTAACCCACATCATTCTAGAAAATTCATCAACAAAAAGTATAAAATAACTTTCACCATAGTATGATCTTGCTCTTGTAGGACCACATAGATCTATATGCACCAGATCCAACTTCCCTTTTGTTGAATAGGCTTTTCTCTTGAATGTGCTTCTAGTTTGTTTCCCCATAACACATTCTCTACACATAGTGTTAGATGGCTTAACAATTTTAGGTAGATCTCTTACTGCTTTTGTCATACTTTCCTTCACAATGTTGTCAAAATTAACATGACAAAATCTTATGTGCCATAACCAGCTGTCATCAACCTTTGCAATAAAATAAGAAGCTTCAGATGTGTTTAGTTCAAATACATTACCTCTATATTTAGTTCCAGATGCTATCAAGTCTCCTGTTCTTCTCTTGATAATACACTTTTCATTTATGAAGTTCAGTTGATAACCCTTGTCCACTAGCTATCCAACACTCAACAAATTGTGCTTAAGTCCATAAACAAGTAATACATTGTCAGTGTTAGTCTTTCCATCCAAATAAATAGATCCAACTCCAATAATAAGCTTAGGAGTGTTGTCACCACATCTAACAACACCACCATCATGTTTCTTCAAACTCACAAACTTATTTTTATCTCCAAACATATGATGTGAACAACCACTATTTATGACCCACTCAGATTTCTTTTCAACTCGGGATACTAATTCTTTTTCCTCATGCATAGGTTCATCATCCTTAATTGAAATGAATCCAATTTCATCAAAGTTATGATCCTCATCATTAGATATTCTTTCACTAGCATAATAACATTCTTTAACCTTTGAGAACTTAGACTTGAAAAACTTAGGTTTGTGCTTTGGAATTCTTGTAGGACATCTAGATGCAAAATGACTGATCTTGTTACATGAAAAACATTTCAAAGGTAATTTTCCCTCAAACTTACCATTACCTCTCTTTTCTCTTATGGAAATTAGTGCAACAATTTCATCTAACTTTCTTTCTTCTTCCTGTATATGTTCCCATTCATCAGCATAGGCTCCAAGTTCTTCTTTTAGATCATTACTGCTTGTGCTTGCACTTCTAGATAAGGTCTTCTTTTTCTTTTGCACGGTTGCCTTGAATGCTGAATCTACTTTAGGTAAAGTGTCTCCCAATTCTACGGCCTCAAATGTAGTTAGTTTACCAATCAACATCTCTCTGATGAAGTTCGGTGTCAAAGGTATGATCTCCTCTATAGCCTAAACCTTGGTTCTATATGCAGGTGTCAAAGATCTAAGAATCTTTGCAATTACTTCTTCCTCACTGTAAGTACCTCTAGAGTTCCTAATACCAGTAATTACCTCAGTAATTCTCTATGCATATGCTCTTACATTCTCATCTTCTCTCATCTTCAGTGATTCCATCTTTGTCTTCCAGTTTTGTAACTTTGCTTTCTTTGTAAACTTATCTCCAACATACAATGCCTCCAGTCTTGTCCAAATCTCATGTGCAGAGTCCAAGTCCTTCACTTCAGTGAATTCTCCTTCTGATAGTGCGGTGATTAGAGATTCCCTTGAAACCATATTGTATGAGAATAGCTTATTTTCATCTTGAGTAGCCGTTTCCAACATATCTTCAGTTGCTACTGCTACATTCTTCTTTGTGACCATCCAATAGTCAATTCCTAGACATAGAAAATGTATTCTCATCTTGTTCTGCCAACTGTCAAAGTTTTCAGGATCAAACTTCAAACTATCCTTCCTGTAGTAAGTCATCTTTAGGATCACCTCAAGCTGCTAAAATTTCTCTCTAAGGACCAGTAGCTCTGATACCAATTGTTAGGAATAACAATCCACAAGACAAATGAGAGGGGGGGTGTATCAATTGTGATATAGATTTTTAAAATTTATACTTTATAAACCAAATCTACAAATGTAAATGATAACACAGTAATAGTCAACACTAGAACACAATATTTGTTGTTGAGGAAACCTTGTTAAAGGTAAAACCCCGGTGGGAATTAACACCCACAGTATAGTATCCCTGTTAGGAGCTTATTGCAACATTATAGTACACAGTACCTGTTAGGAGACAGACCTTGTTAGGAGTCAAAGGAAATAGTAGGCTCACTACCAAGGCACACTGCCCAAAGAAGGCTAAAGCCACCCTCAAGGATTTACAATCCGCACAAGTGTATAAAGAAAATACACAATCAGAAAACTATCTGCCAGCAACTATCTTTGCTTGATTAGTTCCAATGAAGTATCAACTTTTCTTGCATCCAGCAGTCAACAAGCTTCACAGCTTTCACACATTCCTTCTCTTCTTTTCTCTATCACACTTCTCCACAAGAATATATCTTCCATATATACCCTTACACAATAGCTTATTAGGTCAGCCAATTAAGTTTTCCTAATACATAATTAATTAGGTCGGCCAATTAAGGATTTCCATTATACAAATAATTACATATCCCCTTGCTAAGATACCCACGGTATCTAAGACAAGTATACAACATTTAAAATTCATTACATATACTTTCAAATCTGCAATTCATGCTCACAATTAATTCCACTGGCTATAAGTCTGAAGTCGGCCAGGAAATAGGTCTTCTTCAGAGTACATGCTGCAACTAACATCATCATTCTTCAATCAACAATCAAACACAACCCATTACTCTAACATATGTCGGTTGTCCATCAGTAAGCTCACAAGTTCTGAAATATCTCCATCGGAAAGATATACCCAAAACACAGAGACCTGCTCTATCCAAAATCACAATTGCAGTCCAGAGAACCAGTCTTCACCAAATGAACTGTAACATCCACAACATGTAACATAAAGTCAAGCGACCTTAGGAGTAAGGTCAGGACACATCCTTCTACATAAATCCAACTTTGATCCTTCTGAATCATCTGTATAGTGTTCGTACACTCATTCCAGTTAAGTAGTCAGTCTGTCTTCTTCATAGAAATATATGTTGACATCAGTGACAAAACATGAATCTCAACAGCATGATCAGTAACCAAAACTGATATCATCCAACATCAAGTGCTACAAAAAAGAAGAAGAATAAATCCAAAAAGAATAAGTTGGAGGTCACTTTGGATGAAATCGTTGAGATACCAAAATGTGACCCAACAACACTTGATTTTGAAGCATTACAAGAATATGATGAAATATGCCAAAGGAAGGCATTACAAGAGAAGCTGAGGAAACAACATCGAGACTCAATGGTATTGGAAACAACTAGTGACATCTTGCACCAAATTGTTCCAGATGTTGATATTGATCAAAATAAGCTAATTCTTGATCAATTAGCCACTTTCACCAAAGCAATCACAACACAAAATATTGATGTAGAAAGGCAATTGAAGAGAGAGCTGAGAAGAAGTACCAACAAAAACTAATTGAGAACATCAGCCAAGAAGTGGCATTCAACAAGGTAAAGCTTTCATAATTCATTACTAAATTAGATCCAATTATAACTGAAGCTATTTCCTTGATTCAACAAATAAGGCACATTGGAAAAGTTCAATAAAGAGAATAGTGACTACATAGAAAATTTAGATACAGATCTAGCTAACAGTGGTCAAAGCCTAACCACCGATGGAGACAATGCACTAAAGTTGCATTATGACAAAATCATTGAGATCAAAAGGATAAGGCAGGAACTGTGGGAAGCAGAGACACACTTTAGGGAAGAAGTCACCGAGCTCCAAGCTCAACTTCTACCAAATCTAACACTGTTTCAACATCACATCAGTTCAGCATGACAACTGATAGCGACCCTAGTGATGTCTATAGCAGACAAAATCTATGATATGCACTCCAAGATCACACTCAAGCACATGAATATGGAGAAATTAAAGGAACAATGGGAGAAAATGATGGAAGACATGAAGTCTTCACACTCCCACATTTTTTATAAACTCTATGGTATAGACCTTTGCCCTTAATATCAAAAAAGGGGGAAAATGGTATGTATTCATATTCAGATGGGCAAATGGAAAATGATATGTATATGTATATTCATATGGAAAATGATATGTACAGATAGACAGGCACTATACAGTACTACCAAAAATAATGATATATCGGCATATACATAGGGGGGAGTCATGAAATGACTAAGGATATGACTAAGGATTATATATGTTGTATATACTTAACATTTTGTTAGTATTTTGCACATATCAATTTTTGATACTAATGTCAAAGGGAGAGATTGATGACATTAATTTTCCATTAGTATGCAAACAACACTTTTGGTAAGCATACACCGAAAGACAGAACTAAGTGCAAACCAAAAATCAGATAAAAAGAGATCACCAAAAATGACTAAGTCCAAAGAGAACCGACAACACAAATTTGTGTGTACACCAAAAGTGAAAAGTAATAAGGATAAAGAGGAACCCGATGTGCAGGATACAGTGCAAACTGATAGGTAGTTATAGACCAAACCGAGAGAACAAAACTGAAAGACAGTCAACTGATTTTAGAGCATAACCGACCGTCAGAAACTGAGAGTCAGTTGTAGCCCGCAAAAAGTGGATATGACTTCCATGTTAGATAAAGCAGTCTTATTCTATTTATAGAATATTGATTTGTTTTTAAATCCATTTCTTTAAGGACAATAAACATGAATGTAAGTGCTTTAATTAGTCTAACTGATTTAAGACACATAGACTAGGAGATCTAGGTACAAGTTGTAAACCTGATCTTAGAGTTAACATTGTTTTTTGTGAAACTTGATGATATCAATCCATCTTATAAATAGATGATGCAATCATTCATTATAAAAGGATGTGAATATAGAAGAGAGGATGAATGAATCCTATGAGCACATCTATGGATCAGATTGAAAGTTTCAAGAACTAGAACAGCAAAAGGTGAGTTTGGTTATCAAAACCAAGAACATAGGCTACCGAGAATCAGAGGTATTACTCAATCACATTAGAAGATAATATTATTCATGTAAACTTAAATGGATCTATATCAGCAATAGGATATTTCATTTACCAGGTCAAATTGTAATTTGGTATCATTGTAACAAGTGGAACAAAGTGTAAAAATCCTTTCAAGGAAGGTGGATTTAACAATCCAACTATAAATCTCTTAACCGAGTGCACACTCTATAGTGTTGCTAAATCTCTTAACCGAGTAGACTCTAACAAGTCTCCACAGATAATCTTAACTGGGTATATCATGAGAAGTGATCAAATTGTAAGCCTTAACCAGTCCCTTCCAATCTGCAGATAGTGAAGATTTTGTGGGTGCCATCCCCACCGCAGTTTTTACTTCCTAACAGGAGTTTTTTGCGATATCCTATCATGTGTTGTGTGTTAATTACTTTCATGAATGTTTCTATGCATGTTCACATGTATGTTAATGTTATGAATTGATATAACTCATATTAAGATAGTATAGATCAGATGATTGAATGTACAATTGATTACACAAAGGTTAATTGATTAAAGGATATAAAAGTTTTAGAGGTACTGATTCACCCCTCCCCTCTAAGTACACACTTCTTATTAATTCCAATGGTCATTACCCATTCTTACTGATCCACCATTATAGTATTCACAAGTTTCAAACTTTTGTTTATCACCGGTCATGCGGTGAGTGCAACCACTATCTATAATCCATACATCATTCTTACTAACCTTAGATATGAGTGCAGTCTCTACATACCTTTCTTATTCATTTGAATCATCCATCATGGCTACAAATACCATCTCAATGTCTTCATCAGATTCAGTGTCAGTATCATTAGCTCTATTCTCAGCCCGGTAACAAGCTTTCTTTCCTTTGTCCTTGTAGTCTCGGGTATCTCTTTTGTCATATTGTCGGTTGCTTCGGTAATCTCTATTATCACCTCGGTCAAACTTCTTTTCATATGTTTTGTCATTACTTCTGTCATCTTTTCTTCTATTAGGACATCTTGCAGCAAAGTGTCCAACCTCTTTACAATTAAAACATACAGGTGGTAATTTACCTTTGTATCTACCTTTGCCTCTCTACAATCTTCTTGTCATTAGTGCCTCAATCTCATCAAGTCCTTGTTCATCACTATCACTTTCACTATCATTCCTCGTAGTGTGTTTATGACTTGACTTACTTATTTTTAAAGAATATTTTAATGCAGAATCTATAGATGGTAAGACACTATTATCAAAGTTATTCATCTCAAATGAAATCAGTCTACCAATCAGACTATCTAGAGGTACATTATTTTTTGTAACTGCTCTCATTTCTTGTATAGCAGATACTCTAATAGCATATACAGGCAATAAGGTTCTTAGGATTTTACTTACCACTGTCTCTTCTTCAAGTACACCTCCAACTCCTCAAATATCATTGGCTACCTCTTTAATTCTGTAGCTATACTGAGTGATATTTTCTCCTTCTCTCATTCTTAGGTCATCAAACCTCCCTCTTAGGCTTTTAGTCTCGGCTCTTAGTACATTAGCATCTCCTCCATGTACCAGCTTCAATTTATCCCACATTTTCTTTGCAGAGGTGTAGGTTTTGACATCTTCAAACTCAGCATCAGAGAGTGAGGAAGCAAGCTCTATCATCATGCAATTATGCTCATGTTTTTCTCTCAATTTATCAAGTGTGTGAGGTCTTGTAGGCAACACATATTTAGTATCTAAGTATTGAACAACATCATTTCCAATACCTTATAGGTGGATTCTTATTTTTCTTTGCCATGATACAAAGTTGTCTTTATTCAACTTGGGAACATCTTGTTTGTTCATCTTGTGATCTTTTCCTTGATTTGTTAAACTCCCTTTCTAAGCACACAAGCTCTGATACCAATTTTTAGAATAACTGAGAGGGGGGGTGAATCAGTGGCCTCAAAAATATTCCAATAAATCAACCCAAAAACTTAGTACCACAATATTAAGCCTCTAGTTATCTTCAATCCTACAAGATGAATGTCTTCAAACAATATTAACAAATAACTATTGCTCAAAATTCATGATTAAACCTTATTCTTACTATTTACCGATTAGCAGTATTTCATTTACCGAAATACAGTAAATTGCTTAGTGTATATCGATCAATCCATATTAGTTATGTGTAATGGAAAACACTAAAGTAATGACTCATAAACACATCGATGCATGGATTTTTAATGTGGAAACCCTGTTAAGGGAAAAACCACTTGTGACCAGTAATCCAAAATTTTCATACTTCTGAAGTGATCTTAGTGAAGAGCCAACCCTATTAAAGGTTACAAACACACTGTTAGGTGTGACCTTGTTAGAGGATTTAAATAGAATAGTTTGTCACTTGATATCTGGCATCTCTATACTAACTTCTATGTCCAAACCCTGTGTAGTTTGTCAAATGGTATCTGGCATCTCATGTTATCTTCATGATCACAATTTTTGATACTCCTTAGGATGTATCTCAATATAGAAAGGATCTTTAAATCCTTCTTGGCTAAGAGACTTTCTGATTAAATGGTTAAACTGAAACAGTAAATGATCTATTCACACATACAACTAAACTTTGTAGATTTGCAAATCTATTGTAAGCTCATAATACCTTTATGATCAATGTATCTTTTCAATACCTTTGCTCTGCTTCTTTCTTCTTGGTGATGTTTTTCTTCTCTGTTGCTCGGTGTTCATAGAATTCTTTAACTCTTTCCTCAACCTGATTGATCAGGACTGTATGAAGTTTTTCTTCATCAGTTTCTCTCTAGTATCCTTCTTCTCTATTCACCCCTCATTCATAATGAATTAGATTGTCTCTTTATAGACATGATATCACTGTTTCTCACTTCTTGATTTTCTTGATCTTGGCATGATCCGCAATTCTAGCCAATCTTGCTTTAAAGATTTACTTTAGTTTTATCTCGTAGATTTCTCTTTGACAATTGGATAAAATAGCTTTAAATATTTTACTTATCTCTGGCTTTATCTTGTTCATGAAAACAAAATTAACAACCAGTTAACTCTAGCTCTTGCCAGCTAAGTGTTTTTCATTTCTAAACTTTAGTTCCTTTCGGTGTTTTAACTCTTGTTAGCTTCGATCAACACTTCAGTTCCTCTTGGGCATCTCCATCGGGGTTGTCCATCTGTCAGGGTTGTCTGTCCATCAGGGTTGCCTATTCGATGGGCATCACTGTGAAGTTCTACTCGTCAAGTTGCACTGTGATTCTGCTCGTCGGTAATGCTTGTGATTTTTCTAGGGTATCACTGTGACTTTCCTCTCAGGGTTCTCTTTCCATTGGGTTCCACTGACCATCGGTGTTTGCAGTCACTTAGTGAATACTTGTCTTTTATGTATTACTAAAAGCATAACCTTTATCTTTTTGGTTCTCTGAAGTCTTTGACACTTTGAATACAAACAATCAGATTATATCAAGTTGACATCAATGACAATACATTCCATTAACTGATTTAATTCCTTGCATTATCTTTCTACATTTTGGTGATCAACTTAACATCTTCAAACATTCAATTAGTTGTGGTTCATCATTGATAATATTAAACAATGGATGGGTCAAGAATACTTGAATAGTGAGGCAATCCCCTTCATTGAAGGGTTGAGGAAAATTATTCAAAGTGATATACATGTTGTGGAAGTGTTGCATGGAATTTCTTATATTGTTGAATTAAATGTTATTCCTCTGAAATATTATGTTAAAGCCCTTAATTTTTATAATCCTACATATCAAGTTGAGCATTCCATTCTTATACCTATTTCATTTCCTAATATTTCTACATATACACCTCCTATTTTGGCTACCTCTACACAAAATGTCAATCCACCACATGTTAGTCCTAGAGAAATTCCTATCAATCAACACTCTTATAGAAGTCCTTCTATCAGCCTTTTGTTTGTTTCCCAAAAATATCCCTTAACAACTTATCATAATGTTCCACCTTCCTACTCCAATGCTCCACGAATTTATCAAAATATTTCACCTCCTTCACAATCCAACATGTCCATCACCAATTCATCTAATGAAGCAACTAGAAATAATCTAGCTCAAAGTGTTTTATCCTTACAAAAACAATTTTCTTTAATAACCCAAATTCAAGTTCAATATTCCCACATGTGACATAGCTAGCCCATTTTACAATATATTATTTATGTTATTTATCCTCAATGCATGGATATTCCCCAATTGGAGTTATACAATGAGAAAGGTGACTCATTGAACTATGTAAAAGCATTTCAAATCTTGTGGAGTGATTTCTCAAATGATAATATAATTGTGACAAAATTGTTTGCTTTCACTTTTAGAGATAAAGATTTGCAATGGTATTATTATTTGCCTCCCTATTCTATTGATTCTTTTCAAGATTTGCTAACGTATGCATACAAAAGTTTCAAAATAATATTAGTCCTTAAATTACTTTTGTTGATTTGATACTTGTAAGAAAGGAGTTAAAGAAAATGTGACTAATTTTATTGCTAGATATAAATATTTGAATTCACAAATTTCTTATCCTATGCCTGATGGTGATGTTAAAAAAAATCATTTTATCAAAGATAAGCTCATTTTTTTATATACTTATTTTACACAATTATGTGTAGCGCTTCATAATTATTAGCTTCAAGTGAGCTAATTTGAATCCTCTTCATCAATAGTTCTAGTTGATAAGAATGATGGCACTCAGGAATTACTTTAAATACAAAAAAAAACAATCATCAAGATCAATAACAACTCTTCAAATCATGTTGATACACCAGTGGTAGTCACAACATAAAGTGTTGCCCCTTTATCATTATTCTCTACACATTATAATTTTACTCCTCTTTCTAAAACATTGCATAATAAAATACTAAAATTGATTGGTACCAATGTGATGGAGCTTCCTCCCCTCAAACCCGTAGTTCTTGCCAAACCTTTGCTAGCTTCCTTGGATCCAAAAGTCTTTTTCCAATATCATTGTCAAACCGGCCATGATACTAAGAAGTATTTTATATTGAAGCATGATATCCAAGATCTTAATTCTATAATTTTTGAGGGTGTGAATGAAAAAGGAAATTTGTAGCACCCCCTAATTAAAATTTACAAATCTTTACCAGTCCATTGCCTTTTCATTCCATCAATGTTGTTGAGATTAGCGAACCCAATGATACATGTGTTGAGGCCAACAATGTTGTAAACCTTATTGAGTAACCTAACCATAATCTTGAACCTCGCATTACCTTTGATTCAAGAGAAACTATTGAGACACATGATGAAACCTTATGCATTACTACAAAAGTTAAAGGAAAAATTTCAAGAGGAGTACGCATTGATCTATTATGTAAGGTGAATGTTATTATTGAAGAAAATCTCTTTAGACAATAATTGAATTAAGATACATATGACAAATCTAATGTTATAATTAAGGTTCATGATGCTTTTACTTTTCCTACTATAGATTTTTTCACTCTTCCCATTGAGGTTAGTACTAAGTGCTTAGAAGTTACTTTTACCATTTTTTCTACCTCTAAACAATTTCATGTGAAGTTAGGACATTCTTGGCTAATATATATGAAATTTATAGCTTCTACAATCCATAAGCATTTTATCTCCCCTCAAAATGGGCAAATTATCATGATTAAATCATAATTTTTACAAACAATTAGCAAGATGTATAATCTTCACCTTGATTTATTTTGGCCTCAAAACCCTGAAGCTTTGAAACCTTGAGAAGATGTCCTTTCCTTATCCTATCAAAAATTAAAACCTAAAAGGATAGCCCTGAGTAAACCTAAGGACATCCCACCTCCTCATCCTAGACCTTGGCTCCTTCCTACACTAGCTATTCCTCCTATATATGTTACAGTCCCACTTCCTACGTGTTACAAACACCCAACATCTTACATCTCTCAACCTTGTGAGGTTATTTTTGTTCCTCCTTTGTAACGGAAGGAAAGGAGCCTATGTTGATTGATCCCAAACCTTTGTCAGTCTATAGTCAAACCAAGAGAAACCATAGTGCAAGAGATTGCTAATGAAAATGTTGTATCAAGGCCCGTGAATGTGTGAGAAGAAAATTCTATGGCGAATGCTTTAGCCAATAAATCCATCACTGAAAAGAATAATTATAAGTAATGGAACTATGATCCAAGTTAATTTATTAGAATTGATGCATTTCAGTAGACAAAAATATTGGTTTTTGAGTTGTATTATGTTTCTCTTATATATCTTATTTTTCTCCTCGTCTGGTTTCCTTATCCTATAGTGACAAAGATTTTTAACCTTCTTATCGTCCCTATTTTGTTTTGAGACATATGTTTCATTACTTTTTACTCTTATGTCTTTGTTTTCAATGTGTAGTCTTTATTTTTGGTTTTGGTATCCTTTTCCAGGCACTTGTTTTGTACAGTATGACCTTATATGTTTTTGTGTTGTTTATGTCTCCTTAAAGGTCATGCTTGCCACAGGGATAGTGATATGTCTTTACACTCATTGCTGCTATATAATTTTTTTAAAATTTTTAAATATCTTCACTTTAATGTGGAATTATGTGCAATTATTGGGGAGACAAAGCTTTGCCTAAACTAGACCTTCTCAAGAATTATTTTCTTTGTGCGTTCATAGATTTGGGAGCATCAATTTTGGAGCTGGATATTTCTTGGATCCCTTGTTCTTATATGATAGTTTTTAGCTTTGAAGAGTATGTTGGACAACAACACACTGGTTAAGTTTTTTCTAGAGGGGGTTTTATTTCTTAGGCTAGATGGGGATGTGAGAAATTAGATTGAGGTGTGCTCAAGTTTCAAATGGGGGAACAGTCAAGGTAATTGTTTTTTAGGTTGGGGAAAATGTCCTCATTTCTCGATAAGTTTTTTTTTCTATTTTGTACTTTGGTTTTTGTTCTTATCCTGAGCCTTATGACGTAAACATGTGCAAATGTCTTTCGATCAAAGGTATGCTCAAATGGCTGCCCTTGTTCTGTAATTCTCAGAGATATGTTGTGTACTGTTTAATTCTATTTCAATAAATGTTTTCATGCTTTAAGCCTTTTATTAAAAAAAGTTAAGTACAATATTAAAAAAAATAAAAATACAAAATTTGAACAAGAATTTAATATAAATAAATTATAATATAATCTAAAATTATATAAATATACAAACTAAGGTTTAACTGAAAATATAGAACTAAATATAAAATATGTAGAAAATTGTGAAATATAGAATATGTCTTTTAATTTAAGATGGAAAATTTAATGCGACATAAAATTTTGAAGTAATATTAAGTATTAAATATAATAATGTGTAAAAACTAAAATTATAAAAATAGAGATTAGCAATTTTTTTATTTTTTTATTAGAATTAAATATAATACGAATTAATTTAATATTGTATTTATTATAAATATGTATTAAATTTAAATTTAAATAAATTATTAATTTTTTACATGCGTTAATTTTAACAAATTAAAGACATTTTAACTTTTTATTTAAATATTTATTCATTTATAAAAACAAATTTCTCACTGAAAAAGTTAATTATATTTTTAAATCGAGAATTATCCTAGCCCAAACCAGGGGTGATTACAGCCAAGGAACCACTTCCCCATAGAAAACATAATGCAAAGCCCATAAATAGGTCAACAGCTAAGAATCCCTACTGAGTCTACCTTTAGTCTGAGAGCGAAGAGTCATATCAAAGCCAACTCCCAGCACTGCTTTCTTGTCTATTTTGCCTTTTACAACTTGTTGTCCATCTTCAACTTTGTTGCCTCCTTTTTCCATTGCAAATGGCCCACACATGAACTTCTCCCCTTCCCTTCTTGGCTAAAAATCTGCTCAACCTCCCTTGTACCTATAGAGACATCCTCTTTCCTCTAAGTCTCAATTCCCTCAAAGATTGTTGTAGTTATGACAAATCGACTCTAATTTACCAACTGAGAGTCATTCTAGTTTGAAAACTTAATCAACAAGCTAGACTTTGTAGGGTTTAATTTTTTCAAGGTGTCTATGACCAATTGTTGATTTGAATCCAACCCCTCACCAATATTTGGTGAAATATCAAAAGCCTTTTCCAAAACAAACTCAGAGGGAACATTAACACTCTCCTTTTTACCTTTCTCTACATTGTACAACTTTGAGGAACAATACTTCCACCAAGTGGTTGATTTATGTAGTGCCTCTCCCATTTTATTTTTGCCTGACATCCTTTTTGGATGTAGCACCAACATTATGTCATGGTGATGTCTCGGTGCAGTTTGATGAAATCTCTTGTGATGCCTTGTTTAGGCTCTGGATGATTCGTTATTGTCTTAAGTGCTTGTTGAGATTACCTTATGCTTGGATGGATATATGTTTATATTTTAGGATCATGATTGGATCTATGGTGTATTGGTACCTTCTTAATGATATGGTTTATGTTATTTCTTTGGAAATTTTCTTATACCCTTATGCATGGTTGTGAGAACCATTTTGTTGTGGCTTGCCACATACCTGATTTGTAATGCTAGACCTCCTGAGGCTATTTTGTGAGTACATAGACTCATTATTTTCTTGGTGATTTGGCTTTGATCTTGATTATTTTATGTGATTCAATGGTTGTTCTCATGTTATGATTGTATGCTAGCATTGTGAGATGCACCTGGTTTGTTCATTCTTGCATTTATTTTTTAGATTACTATTGAGGTTATGATGGTATCTAGTTTTTATGGTTTATGATTTTATTTTATGGTTTCATTGATGTATGTGTCAGTAGCTATAGGATTATGATTTTTTATCATGTTTAGATGTTATCTAAATCGAGGTTCATTATATATGTTATCATGATGTTATATCTAATTTTCAATGGTATTATGTTTTATCATGTAGATGGATATGTATTTGGAGTTTTCACTATTATATGCTTGTATTTTCGTAAAATCATTATTTAATGTTTTAAATTGTATAATTATGCTATACGCCGAGGATTAAATATGGAATGAAAAATGTCATAACATTCTAATATATACGAATGATTATGATACTACAATGTCCTACTCCATTAGACGAACCTTTATTATTATATGCATGTTCTTTGACTATATATATTGTGTGCATGTTTTAGTGAACATGTACCAAATGTCATCTCCACCTCAGCAACAAGTTTGAGTGTGTCTTTATCCCCGATGATGGTTAAAAGAGATAGTCACATTGCCCATTTTGTATACTAAGCAAATATCATTCTTGGATGGAATGGTGTATCTGATTTGCATTATTACCTTATAGCTTCCATGTAGGCACGAGCCTGGATTTTATTGCATATTGTATAGACCAGTGAGTGTCTGTGCATTTTACATGATTAGTAGAAGTCTCAGTTATATTATATTTTAATAGATATGTTGATTGATACATTTATATGCAGATTAATGTATATCTAGTGCAAATACTTCTAGATATAATTGTATCTAGAAGCATTTACACTAGACTTACGGATTGTGGAAATATGTTAGATCTTATTAATTTATATCGCTGACAATTGTGCCTTAGGTTTAGTCCATTTGTAAGAATTTAAGTAATTAATTCCCTAAGCTTTTGGGTATTTTATTTTGGGTTAAGTAATATTTTTATTTAATTATACTTTTTCAAAAAGGCCTTTTATGTTTTCAAAGTGGAGTCTTTAATTCACATTTCATTTTGTGAAGTTTTGGGAATTTGCTCCAACCCTCTTATGGACAAATTTGATCTTTTTGTTGGGAGTGACTTGGGCATCCAATTTTTGTGGGCATTGGCTTGATAGAACCATGGTGGGATTGCTACAGTTTTTCGAGAACTTCGTCTGTGTACATAGAGCATCAATTTTTATTTCCTCATTTTAATTTTTGTTAGTTTATGAGGCAGGGCCTCTTGTTTTTAATCTATATATATATTTTATCAATTTTTTATTGTTTGCAATCATCTATTGGGATGTTTATCTATGTTTTCCCCCACATTTCTTATTTCATTTGATGTCTGATTGGGCTTGTGAATATTTGAGTTTTCAAAAATGTAAAATTATCGTTGTTAGGTTATTCATTTTCTTCCACGATGTAACAATGGAAATATTTTTGTATTTTTGGGTTAGTGGGACTATGAGAACCAATGGGTTTTAATTTCATTACAATATTTTGAGTTTCATTTTTGAGTATTTGTTGGTGGGTTTCATTTTGCGTAATCTCTTGCTTCATCTCTTGTCATGTTTGGTATGTTTTAAATGATTAGCATGGTAGTATCCCATGATTGTGATAGTATCATTCAATCAAAATGAATAGAGGACATTCCAAGCAAAATTTATCACGATCCAAACTCACTCTTTTATTACAAATTTGATAATTTTCACACTTTGTCGGTTATTGCCAAAATTTGGGGTTTTTGTGCATTTGTGGTCGTTTGAGCCACCCTCATGTTCTAGAAAGATGTTTGATGTATTCCATTAGAATCTATGCTCTTGGAAAGAGTTCAATCAAGAAATGCAATATATTTACCTTGTGTCTGTGATCTTTCAGTTTTACGCCTTGAGTGTTTTGAGGGTGGAGTTATCTTCATGTTATTGCATTGGTTTATTGGCTTCTCTTGCATTGTGAATTGCATTTGTGTTTTAGTGAGTGTTGGTGTTAAGACTTCATTCTCGACATTGATAATTATGCCTACTATAATGGGACATTGAGAGCTTCATACTCTTGGTACATGACCAATTGAGTGCTTCTTGTATTTTGATGGAAGCTTGATCTTTGAGCCTTTCATGGCTTGTGTTTATCACTGTTACTTTTTACCTTTGTTCAGGTACACTTCATGCTTGATTTGATCTCACACTTGATTTATGGATGTACAATGTTTGAGATATTATCCTTAGCATAATAGAGTTATGCTCACTGATGGGATCTTGAGAGACCTGTGCTCTTGGTCTGACACCAATCGAGCTTGCCTTGCTTCATTTTGGTTATGACTTTGAGAGTATTTTTTATTTCATTGTGCTTGTATTACATTTATTTTTAGAGCCTCATTATTAAAATGAGATGAGCTTGTTGGTGTTTGCGTAGTGGAGTGGAGTGGCTCTCCACAACAAGCTGGGACACAAAGGGGTCCCTATCGTAACCTGTGAAAAGTCTTAATCAAGTGAAAACTAAATAAATAAATTAGGTAAAACACATTAACAAGAATTTAATGACTATCTGGCTATTTGAGGACATTGATCAAAGGCATGTCATTGTTGGATCGTCTAAGGATCTTG
Source organism: Thuja plicata (assembly GCA_018584345.1). NCBI lineage: Eukaryota > Viridiplantae > Streptophyta > Pinopsida > Cupressales > Cupressaceae > Thuja > Thuja plicata. The sequence goes on from MU225716.1 coordinate 363,036, forward strand.
ATTGAAGGCACAATATCTTGTCATTTATGGACATTGATCAATGGTACATACCGAGTCTGGTTGTCTGGAGACATTGATTGAAGGGTCAATACTATGTGTGCCACCACATGTTGTGTAATGACACACTATTCTTGAGTCCTTGCACCCAACCATTGTTAGTAATAAGTAGTGACCTTGTGTACTTGTATTTTGGTATTTGTATCTGAGTGACTACATTGGGATTCTTGTTTTGTACTATCCCCTAATTACTACATTTGATTGGCATGAGTGTATACCAACATTCCCTTGTATGCTTGATTCCTTATTTGGTCTATGTGACTACTCTACGAGCACGATGGGGTGGGTCTGAGGGTTCCACACGGTCAGGTGGCATGACCAACCACTATTGGGGACCGACGTATGAGTGATGGATTTGATTGAGAGATTCAGTATGATATGGATCACACCTTCTTTCCTTTCTCTCTCTTTTACTACTTTATATACCCATGTTTTCATTTTAGTTACTACATTTTGTTTATATGATGTTTATAGATGCAATTGAGTGTAATTAACCTCAATTTAGTGTATCTTGTACTCCCTAGTGTGGAGCTAGCATTTATTAGGATGCACGTTAGTGTTGACATTAAGAGTGATGTAATTTTGACCTTCCAGGGAAGAAAAAACATTCATCTACTACCCATGTACACATATGTAATTGTTTATGTGCATATGTTGAAATCTTTTGCACATATGTTCAATTTTTTTACGCATTTATTCTGGTAAACTACTATGTTCCTGCGCATTTATGACTAATGATAGCTCTTCGAGGTCTATGTAGAAATGAGTGTTATTTTTGGTTTCCCTATCTTCATTAGAGTATTTTCATGTATTCACTTCTTTTTCTCCATATTGGTATGATCTAGTTTAACTCACTTTTTATTTGGTCTTAAAATTCACTTAATGTAGTAGTTCATTGAGGATCGATTTAATATCCTCTTTAGAGGAAGTCACACGTCATTGACTAGCTTGGTTCCTTGAATTTTGTGGCATGTTTTTTGAGTTTTCAAGATGCAACTGTGGAGTGTGTTCATGCTATTTTGGTTCAGTGTTTCTAGTGGTCTGGGAACCCTTGGAAGTGCTAGTAAGACTTCTGCTTTTTTCGATCTCTTGGTAATCATTGTGTGTTTTCTTATTGCTTATGCAATGTTGTTATGATTATGCACTTATGTTATTGATGATATGGTTATTGACAAACAAAAATTTTATTCAATGCATGTTTGACCCTTTGTTTTGAGGGTTCCTTGGTGGGGCATTACATCTAGTATTAGATCCCATGTTCATACATTGAGATATGTTGGTATATGTTTCTCTCATAGTTGATGTTTTTGGCATGTGAGTGCACATGTGTAGTGTCAGGAGCTAGTGGTATCTTGTTGCTTGGGTGCCTAGGTATGGAATTTGTGAGAGGTTCTAGAGGAACCCACCCAAGTAGCATGTGGTGGAAGAAGACTACCTCATAGATCCTTGCACATATTAGAGATGAATAATACCCCTACATAAGAACCTCTAGAGAGTGTTATGGATGAGTTGATTGGAGTGTTTATTTTAGCTTACGAGTGTTTGGATACGCTTGTGTGGTCCAAGTGTATGGATGCCTTGGAAACTATGGTTGTGTTTCCCTTTCTTATAGTATGATAGTTGATATGTATATGTTGATTCTTGGTTGCTTTAGATGCTTAGTATCCCTTGAGTGGCGTGTTTTCTTGTGTGACCCTACTTGGTTAGGGTGACTAATTGGTGTCCATGTGTGTCCTTGAGTTCCTATTGATTGATTTATTGTTGAATTGTGCATATTTTTAAATTCTAATGGTGTAGTTGATAATTCCCTCATTTGGGTTTTCTCTTTTTGATTATATGGTGTCTTTGAATGTTTGGCATTACTACCCTATTTTTTGATTGTTGTGATTCTATCATGTTTGTTATGGACCTTTTATAGTATGTTTGAGGGAGAACATCACAAATAATGTATTGTGTTTGTGTTAGTTTATTGATTGTAAACGATGTTAATTAGAATGTCTTCTCAGTTAAATTATGAACAATTTTGTTATTTACATGGAAATAAATGCATGTTATCATTATTTTGATTCAAATATGCATGAAATTGTAAATCTCCCTTTTTATAGATGTTAGTAGATGCATTGTGCGATTGATTAGTAGGTATGTACCATGTTTTATGAGATCGTAAATTTCATGATTTTTATGTAAATAGTTAAGAAATAGATGGTTGATTTTAGTACACCTCAATTTGAGAATTAGTTAGAATCATGATATAAATGTTATTTTTTCTTAATGTCAATGCTTATCTTGTGCGATTATGGTTGAGCTTGAATTCTTGCATTGAATTCTATCATGTATGCTTATATTGATTCTAGTTTTCTCCCATGTTTGTGATATTTATATCTTGAGTGCTCCTCTTACGTAAAATTGCTTAATTATGATGGTTGTGTGTGACTGAGTCCACCTGTGAGGTTTAACCTTGGTTGTGGGTCTTGATACAATTTTTTTCTTTTTTTCTTTCCTATCTAGGAGTGGTTGTGGAGGTAATTTAGACACCATTATTTTTGGTTATTAGTTAACAGTGAGTGTTTGTTAGGCAACTTTTGTCATGGATTCCCTAACTTCTCCTTTGCCTCGCATAGTGTGGGGACAAAGAGTCTCCTTTTCTATGCTTCAAAAATTTCTTGGCCATATCTTTATATGAGTATATATATGTTATTATAATTTTTTATGTTATCCCTCCTTGTGACACTCCATGTTGGAGATTAATTTTATCAAAGGAATCATGGGTAGTGTGTTGTGCCTAGCTACGAGCTAGAAGAGGGTGCAATCTTTGTGGTCATATTGTGACTTCCTTAGCTTAGAGAAAGATCTAAGTGTAGGATGATGACCATCCTTAGGAATCATTTTTTCCTTTTTGAAGGTGAGACCATGGTCTAGTTGAGTTGGGTGACCCTTGTTGTTTCTTATGCCCTTATGCCTGGTTGTGAAAACCCTTGTGGTGTGGCTTGCTGCATACTAGATTTGGGATGCTATACCTCTTGAGGTTATTTTGTGAGTATGTGGAATCATTGTGTTCTTGGTGATTTGGCATGAGCTTTGATTATTTTATGTGATTCAGTGGATGTTCTCATGTTATGATTGTATGTTAGCATTATGAGATGCACCTAGTTTAGTTCATTATTGTGTTCATTTCTGAAATTACTGTTGAACTTATGATGTTCTCTGGTTCGTATGGTTGAAT
>MU225716.1:379675-410943 GCA_018584345.1 Thuja plicata
TGTAATGTGCATATACACACATGTGTATATACACACCTGTGTGTATATACACATTACACACATGTATATACACACATGTGTGTGTATATACACACACATGTATATACACATTTGTGTGTATGTGTATATACACACATGTGTATATACACATGTGTGTGTATATACACATTACACACATGTGTATATATACACACTTGTATATATATACATACCCACATTTAAAAAAAAGATTTAAAAAAAAAATTATAAAAAAAGTAAAAATTAATAAAATAAAATAAATTTGAATCCATAAAAAGCTTATTCTCGAATAAGAAATGAATTCCAGCTTTTTTTTAGAATTAACTTATGCTGGAATAAGCCCCAAAATGGGGATAAGTTTTCTAATTCGAGAATAAGGAAAATGCCCACAAACAGAGAATAAATTTATTCTAGCATTAACTAATGCTTATTCCAGCTTAATTCCTTGCGCCAAACGGGCCCTTAAGTTCTTCCATTTCTTCTCCAATTCTGGTTTTCACCTCAAAGATATTTTCAAAGCTTCTTTTATTCCAATCCAAGAGTTTATTTTTAATAGTTTTCATTTTTGTTACCAAACATAATAGTTTGGATCCTTTGACCGAAGTTCCAGTCCACCATTGTTCTATGAATTTTAGGATATTCTCATCACTAAGCCACATCTGTTAAAATTTGAAAAGGAACCTTTTGGGTTGGGTGTCTTCAGTTATATTAAGTTGGATAGGGTAATGATTAGACCCTGAGAAAGGTATAATTTATGCTAGAAGGTTATATGGTAATTCTGCCCAATTTCCCCTGAAGAGGAACCTATCCAATTTTTCTCTAATGTTGCTGAATCCATGTCTTTTGTTATTCCATGTGAATTTATCATGATTTGTTTTAATCTCAACCAACTAGATCCTGTTAATCCATGTGATGAAGTCATTTGTTTCCACATATGTCCTTGTCAATCCACCTCTCTTTTCTTTGGGATCCAAGATTGCATTGAAATCCCCACCAAGGATACAAAACTGATTAGGTATAGTAAAAATGAATTTCTCTATTTCAAACCAAACCCACCACTTATTAGTATTTTGGATGGGACCATAAATGTTAATTAATATGAATCGTAGGTTGGACCTGATGCTTTTTACTCTTCCACTCATCCAATTCCTACTGCAATTATTTAGTGAGAATAAAACCCATCTCAGATCCCATAACACTATCAATCCCCTTGAATCTCCCTCATCCTGACTCCCCTTAATGTCCCAAATACCCATCCTTTCCTTAGTGAATCATCTTCTTCTCTATTTAACTTATTTTCTTGTATCAACATAATTTCAGGTTTAATGGTAGCAATGCAGCGCTTCAAAATCTGCTGCTTATTAGGGGAATCAAGGCCCCTAACATTCCATGATAATATTTTCATGGCTCTATGGGAAGGTACTTCCCCTTCCCTGCATTCATAAGTGTAGTGATCTTAGGTTGAGGCCCTGCTAGACCATCATTTTCTCTCAATTCTAAGTGTGATTTTCTGCCCATTTTCTTTGTGCACTTAGCACAGTCCAGTGTAACCTTTTCAAAATTTGTCAATGTTATGCCAAGTGTGGTTTATGTACCATCCATCTCCTTATTTATAATTCAACAATTTCCTCTTCCAACAACTCTTGTGATATCTCAGTTTTGTTCAATTTATTGATTCTGTTAATGAGTCTCTCCTTTTCTCTATTTGTAGCATCCTGTAGACACCTAAAATTGGTCAAGCAATTCAAACAAGGAATAAAGTGAGAAAATCAATTCAAATCAAGCAAATTATGAATTAATTGAATTTTAAAAGCCATTGGATTAATTAAATCAAATAATTGTGCAATAAATATTAATCAATTAATTGCATAGTTAAAATCAATTTAAATCCAACCCTTTAAAGGGTGCACATGGCTAAAAAGATTCAATTAAATCATTTAATTAAATCCATTAATTTCCCCATCCATCACATGGGATAAAATTGATCAACCAGTGAGGATTGAGAATGGGAGCTCACATGGATCAAGCCAAATCAATTCTCCATCACACATCTTGGAATTGCATCTTGACTACTCAAATTGGTCCCCTTATTTGAAACCACCATTGAAATGGTCTCACCATTTGAAACCCCGAATTCAACCAAGCCTTAATCATGCTTTAATCAAGTCTACCCCCTACCCTTGGAAACTCCTTTAAATAGAAGCCATTTTTTATGCAATAAGAACATATACACTCATGAAGTAAATCATCATCACTATAGGCAAATAGAATTTGAGTTCATATCAATTACATGTTAGGATTTGCATTATAGTGAGTAATTTGAGCTAAATAAGCATACTCTTGATCAAATACCTTCAATTCTCATTCTAGGACTGTCATTTATGGGTGCTTTAAGTTGAGAGCATCATTTTTCTTTCCTAGTTAGAGAGCCATGAGATGCTGAATTGTTGATTTCAATTCAAATTATATAATCTTTTGTTAAATCTTTTTTGAATTGATTGATATAATACTAATCTCATGAAGGTATAATTTAATATACACACATCCATGTCAATCATATCTTCTATTATATTATTAATGATCTCTTCTAGGACCTCATTGCATAGCTCTTCTACAAGTATTCATATGTTCACGTCTGAAGATCCTTTTTCATTCATAACATCTTCATTTTCTCTGTAAGGTGTTTCTTGAGTCACATTAAACTCTACTAATGTGGTATCAACATGATAGGGTATACTATTTTTTGCCTGGTCCAAAGTAATGGGAGATGCAAAATTCTGGTTTAAGATACAAAGGGTTGTATTCTGAATATAAATAGATTCCTCCTACTTACCACTGATATTTTCATCTTTAATGATAAATTATTCTACCATTCTCACCATAGTTGTTTCAAATGCCTCATCACATAAATGATCCATGTCTGGCTCTATATTCCCCTTACTAATATTAGCCTCCTTCTAAATAGTCATAGGATCCAAATTGGGTATTAAGAGATCAAAGATTGGGGATTACTCTTTGATGGATCAAATTCTTGCATTCCATCTTGGCTACCTTCCGCCTTTGGGGAAATTTCCTCCTCATTTTCCATTTTCCCCTTTCTCCAAATCTGGCTCATGGGGTGATAGTTGAGCTTCAATAATTGATTTCTCATTCCCACATACCATTATGGGGGTTCATCTAAGAATCCTTAATGTAGTCCTTCCGACCTAAATCAACCTCCTGAGTGGGGTCTGTGTTTGATGCAGGAGGGTTTGGTTTCTCCTATGTGTGTATAAGAAAACCTACAATATATTCACTAAAGTTGATTGAAATGCCGTGACATGGTTTATGTTGGTATCCATTCTCCTTTGTTTTGATAGTAGTTTCTGGATTTTCTAATTGGATATGCATGTATTTCCTTAGCGTGATAAACTCATTAATATGTTTAATGTACAATTACGACTTAAGCATGTATATGGACTGATTAATTATTAGTTTTATAGCATTTATTTATTTTCAATTTAACTCTAAGTTAACCAAAATTTTAACATATGATGAGTTCACAAAAGTACTTTCCAATCCTTCAAACTCCCCAAGAAACTTCCTAATCTTCCTCAGAATTTTGCTATGCAAAATTTCTATAGGAATATTGGGTATCATTATCCATCTAGGGGTTTTGATAGAACCAAAATCAGTTGGATCACAATTAGGTTTCCATTCAAAGAATTTAACATTAAAACCTTCAAATAAAATCAAATCTACAGACATGAAATTATTCTTTAGGGATACTTCTTTATAGTTAATAAACTAAAATAATTTTCAGATAGGTTAGTAATACTTTCCTTGTCCCTGTAGGTTTTATTTAGATATTAAATGATGTTCTCCATAGAAGACCCAACACCACATTATTTTGTAAATATTCCATGTTTCTTGCAGTGACCCCATAGTCCTTTTGTATAGGTATTATTGATATTTTAGTCGTAGTGATATTTTGCATATTGGTGGGATGTGGTTTCCCTCCACACAAAGAATCATATGGAGGATGTCGAAACCCTTTAGGGGGTCTATGGTTCCACAGAGTTTCCTTGGAGAAGAAAATTTGGGGTTGTGACAATTTAGCAATAGCAAAGTCGGGAAGAGCGCCAAGGCAAAAATATGATTGAACTAGATGTGGCTTTATGTCTACACTTCTCCCCTTTATGTTGACCTTGACTTGCACTACTTCGACGAAAATTTTGTTTGCGAATCCCGAAAGTTTGCCGAAAAGGGTATCCAAATTTGCTCTATAATTCGCTATTCTGTATCTGTACTTGCAAGAAAAATGGTTTTGTTTGTTGGGGGAGGGGTTTGCCTTAGTTAACCCATGATTTAGGAATTAACCTTAAAATCAAAACTGAAATGGAGAATGCTAGCAAGTAGTAGAAGTAGATCTAACAACAAAGCTATGATATTCAATAGATATACAATTGTATTTCAAATGTAAACAAGTATGTTACTATGAAAGCTTAGACTCAACATTAAAAACCATTAATGTAAATCAAAACCTTCATGATTATATGTTTGGAATCCACCTTGAAGGAAGAATGAATGAATCTTGAGGATGCACAAATGATCTTGAAGGAAGATCACACCACCATGATGTATAGATCTAGGGTTTGAATGATGAATCTTGAATACTTGAACCAAATCCCTTCAAAGGCTTGAATGCTTGAATCCTTGAACTTCAATGGAGAACTTGAATGCTTGAGAGTCGACGATAGCTTTGATAGATTATGTATAGATAATCTTCATTCTCCTTATGCTTGGATAGATAGAAAATGAGAGGAGAAGGCTTCCTTATATACTAGTCTAGGGAACAAACTTCTAGAGAGGTCGACATATGAGAATTAAATTCCAATTAGGTTCATACTCCTAGAAGTGGACCTATATTAAATATATTTTTAAGAGTCGCTACTTCAAAGCCTGAAACAACCAACCCAGAAGCAGGAAAATAAAATTTTGAGTTTCCCCCGCATCTGACATAATTTCCAATGAAAAAGGGGGACCTGGGTCAAGGTCGAGGTCGACCCTAACCTAGTTCAGGATCGAGGTCGACCTTGACCTAGGTCAGGGTCGAGGTCGACCTTGACCCAGGGGGTTAAGACCCCTGGAAAATATATCAGGTGGGGAAAACAGTGCCCAGAGAGGCCCAATCAAGGTCCTAAATAGGCGCAAAAGATGGAAAAGGGGTAGAAATTAGAGGACAACATGATAATGTCCCAAAACACCCCCTAAGGAGGGCTAAACCATCTTAACATGGAAGTGCATCCATTTTAAGACGATACAAAAGTTATAGTTTATGTTATAATATGTGTATTATTACTCTAATTTGAATACGAGTTAAGTTAGTGGATTAGTTACATTTTGAATATGCAATGAAGTATTTGAAATGTATAGTGTAATTTTGGAATTTAGTAATCACTGTATGCAATAATAGAATATTAATAAAAAATAGTAAAATTATAATTATCAATTATATTGTATTTTTCAATAAATGAATAATTTAGTTGATGCTCATTGTGTGGATTTACTAAGTTTTATGCTATGATAAATGCATTATTTGGGTTCCCTTATAGTTTACGAGAGGCGTAGGTTAAGTCGAGTTCTCAATTTTGTTTTCATATGTCAATTTTGATGATATGGTTTTCTTGGTTATGAAATTTTATGACGTTTAAAATTGATTACATTATAATTTGTTGACTGGTACCTCTTTGGGTTAATGGTGTGATTTGATGATTCTATTCTTGAACAATGGACCTTATTGTTGAGATGGATTCAATTGTGGTTTTATGTATTAGATTTGGTGGAAAGCGATACAAGATCCTTTCATTATGATTTGTTTATGGTGTTCTAGTTATTGAGGCCTTTTGGATATGATGGACTCAGAGGGATCCTTTTTTATGATTTTGAAATATTATGGACTTCTGATTTCAATTATGATGACAAGGGTATTCTAAGAGCATGGTTAGGAGAGTGGCTCACAATGGGGGTCAGTGCCCTAAAGTGGTCAGTCTAGGATAACCCATTATAGAGTTGTAATCAAGTGATAACATAATAAATGAATTAGGTTGGGGTTAAATATTAATCAAGATAATTGAGTTTCCTCACCCATAGCCATAATAAATTCTATGTGGACCATGGATGGGTTGGAGAAGGTCACGCCTCCTGTGTAGTGTTGAAATAACCAATCAACTTCCTCGTCTTCACAAAATGTTGTTGGTTACACATGAGTTCTCACCTGGGGGCCAGGGTCTTGAGAGACTTACCAGGATAACCTAGGATAGTGGAGGCCTATGTGATGAAACTCTCCTCCATGTGACTTAGGATTACCTTCAATTTGTTTTGTGGCTTGCCTCTGGTTTCTCATGCTATCCATGTTGGTGTCTTGTATGCATCCCTCTGCTGTATCACTTGTGTATCCTTGTGTGATGTTTTGGTTTCTCTTGTATCATTCCCATTATGTGTTGTAGTCTTATAGTGGTTTCTTTTGTGGTGTGAGGCCTTGTGTCTATCTCCTATCTTGAAGGGGTCGGCCTCAGGGTTCCATGTGGTTGGGTGGTTTAAATATTTTTCCATCAAGGTTCATTGTCTTATTCAAGTTCTTACTGGATAGATTTTACATCTTCATTGTACCTTTATTTCAGTTTCATGATGGATCGTCATTATTATATCTTGTATCATATGATGGATTCTATCATAGTAAAGGTGTACTATTTTAATATGATTGAAAATGTATTGTAAACAAGTATTGATGGTTTACTTGAGATGTCATACTTAGAGTTAGAAAGATTGATTATGCATCTTTTTATTATCATGTTGTGGATTAGTCACGTATAGATTCGTGAATTAAATAAATGGACTTGATATGATTAATTTGGTGAATTATTTCATTGTAGTTCTAATGATTTAATTTTGTGTTTATACATTGCTTAATAGCGACGTCGAGGAAACTAAGAGGACATGGTGTAATGTTTAATGTTTAATACTTATGCATGTTAGTCGCACCAACTAACTAGTTGTCATTATGTGTAACATTAAGTAATTATGTTAGGATGTAATTTTTAATGTTAAAAATAATTGTGCCATGTTCTTAACATAAATCTATGTTATCGTCTCGGATTCCCTGGTGGAGCGTTACAATGGTATTATGCTTTATCAGGTTGATGGATATGTATTTGGAGTTTTCACTGTTATATGCTTACATTGTTGTAAGACAATTATTTAATTTTTTAAATGCAATGTTTAAATATGTTGTAGACTAGGGATTAAATATGGAATGGCTAGTGTTGTAACATTCTAATACATACAAATGATTATGCCACTAGAGCGTCCTCTTCCATTAGACACACTTTAATTATTATATGCATGTGCTTCAGCTATATATACTGTGTGCATGTTTTAGTGAACAAGTACCAAGCATCATCTCTACCTAAGCTATAGGTTTGAACGTGTCTTAATCCTAGACAGTGGTTATAGAAGATGGTCACATTGGCCATTTTGCATACTTAGCCAATATCGTTCTTGGATGGAACAATGTATCCAATTTGCATTATTACCTTGCAAGCGTCGTGTAGGCAGAAGCTTGGATTTTATTGTATATTGTTTAGACCAATGAGTGTCTGTACATTTTAGGCATTTAGTAATAGTCTCAGTTATATTATATTATATTTTAATATATATGTTGATTGATACATTTATATGTAGATTAATTTATATTGCCAACAATAATGCCATGGGCGCAGTCCATTTGTGGGAATTTAAGTAATTAATTCCCTGAGGTTTTGGGAAATGTTTTTTTGAGTTAAGTGATTTTATTTATTTGGGAAAATTACCTTTTCAAAAAGGTCATTTATGTTTTGAAAGTGGAATCTTTTATTCACTTTTCATTTTGTGGAGTTTTGTGAATTTGCTCCAACCCTCTTGTGGAGAGATTCTATTTATTTTTGTTGGGAGTGACTCAAGCATCCTGATTTTATGGGTATTGGCTCATTGGAACCATGGCGTGTTTGCTATGGGTTTCCAAGAGTTTTGTCTGTGTGTGCTTAACATCAATTTTTATTTCCTCATTTCGGTTTTTTTCTAGTTTATGAGGTAGGGCCTCTTGTTTTTAATCAATTAAGGTGTTGGTAAGTATGAAGGAAAGTTTCCTCTTAAATATTTTTCTTGCAAAAAGATTTTCCATTTTTCTTCAAAATGTCCGGATAGAGAGCCTAAGCACAAACCTAGAAAATTCAAGCACAGATATCAAAAGAAATGTTACTATGCCACTCATGACGGTGTGACAGATGATGAGTCTAATGAAGGTGGTTCAAAAGATGATGAATGGGTATTTATTTCTATCAAGGAAGAGGATGATCCTGATTGTACAAGTTGCATGAATTTGGAAAGAGTTTTAGCTGCACAAGTTGAAGAGAAAGATGAATGGGTGACTGATAGTGGATGTTCACATCATATAACTGGAGATAATAGAAATTTTGTGAGCTTGGAAAGGTATGATGGTGGTGTTGTAAGATTTGGTGATGATACTCCTTGTCTGATTTGTGGTAGAGGATCCATTACTCTTGATGATAAGAATAATATTGATGATGTTTTATATGTTGAAGGTCTTAAGCATAATCTTTTGACTGTTGGATAGTTAGTTGAAAAGGGTTATGATCTACAATTCAATAATGACAAGTGTATAGTATTGGGAAGTTCTAGAAATGAGATTTCATCAGTTACAAAAATGAAAGGTAATGTCTTTCATTTAAATGGTACTAAGAATAGATTCCTGATAATTTGACGAAAGTTGGTTATGATATAAGAGGTTGTGTCATGTGAATTTTGATAATATTGTCAAGATAAGTGCTACTCAAGCTGTGAGAGATCTTCCTAAGTTTTTGAAACCTGCTAATGTTGTGTAAGGAATGTCAGATGGGTAATAAGACTAGATCTAATTTCAAGAGAAAAAACTTATTCTTCTAAAGGATTGTTAGATATTGTAAATACGTATTTATGTGGTCCATCTATAACTAGAAGTTTTCAAGGTGACAAATATTTCATGTTGTTGATTGATGATTATTCAAGGATGGGATGGGTTACTTTCTTGTGGGAGAAATTTGAGGCCCTAGAAAAATTCAATATTTGTAAGGCTATGGTTGAGACAAAGATAGGATTGAAGTTGAAGTGTTTTAGATCCGACAGAGGTGGTGAATTCACATCCATTGAGTTTAATGCATTTTGTGAAGAGCATGGGATAGAGAGACAGATGTAAGCTCTGCGGACCCAAGAACAAAATGGTGTGGTAGAGAGAAATAAAAAAACCATTATGGACATTGCAAGGACAATGATGATTGAAGGAAATATTCCACATGTTCTTTGGAGAGAAGTTGTGAGTACTGCAGTTTACACATTGAACCAAGTACAAATAAATGGTAATATTGGTAAGACTCCTTATGAACTATGCTATGGAAATGTTCCTACTATGAGATATTTCAGAATTTTTGGAAGTAAATATTATATTAGAAGAGATGAAGATTTAGGAAATTTTGATGCTAGATGTGATGAAGGTATATTTCTTGGTTATTAGACAAAAAGAAAGGCATACATGTGTTACAATAATATATTGAGAAAGATAGTTGAAAGTGAAAATGTCAGGGTGGATGAATGCAATCAGAGACAAAAATAGATCTTGCAGATATGATTCAGATGACAATGCAAGTTAGGGAATGAAGCCTCAAACTCAAAATCAAGTTTAGATTATTCTGGTAGATCAAGATGAAGAAGAAGAAAACACTAAAGAAGAAATACAAGAGTTTGGTATTCATGCAAATCCTAAGATTCCCAGGCATGTAAGATTGAATCATTAAAAAATCCAAATAGTTGGTGATAGAAACAAAGGTGTTAAAACTAGAAGAAATGTTATTGAAGATAAAGTTTCAAAGATTAAACCTAAAGATGTTAGTGAAGCAAGTCAAAATGAACATTGGGTTAAAACAATGAAAGAAGAGTTGAATCAGATTGAGAAGAACAAGACATGGGTTCGTGTTCCTATACCTAAGGACAAGAATGTGATTGGAACTAAATGTGTCTTTTGAAACAAATTGAATGAAGATGGTGAAGTGATCGGAAATAAGGCAAGACTTGTTTGTAAAGGATATTCACAAATGGAAGGTATTGACTTTGAGGATAGTTTTTCTCTTGTGGCTAGAATTAAATTTGTGAGATTAATTCTTGCTTATGCTACTTACAAAGATTTCAAAGTATATCAGATGGATGTCAAATCTACATTTTTAAATGGTCAATTGGAAGAAGAAGTGCACATAGAGAAATCATATGGATTTTATATTGACTGATCAAAGTGATATGGTTTATCAGTTGAAGAAAGCTTTTTATGGATTTAAGAAAGCCCCTAGATCCTGGTATGCGAGATTAGATAAGTATCTACTGAAGCTTGGATTTAACAAAGGTACTGCTGATAGTAATTTGTATTTCAAGATTAATCATGATAATCTTTTGATTGTTGAAGTTTTTGTTGATGATATTATTTTTGGAGGGGATGAAAAGTTGAGAAAAGAGTTTTCTAGTGAAATGCAAAATGAATTTGAGATGTCTATGATTGGAGAGATGAAACTATTTCTTGGTATGCAAATTTCACAATCAGATAATGAAATATTTATATCTCAATCCACGTATGTGAAAGAGTTGTTGAAGAAATTTGGTATGGAATATTCAAAACCACTTGGTACTCCATAGTGCCCAGATGCAAGTTGACAAAGGACGATGATTCTCCTAAGAAAAAGCAGAGGTCAGATACACATCTATGATTGGTGGATTACTTTATTTGACTCAAACCAAACCTAATATCATGAGTGGTGTATGTATTGTTGCTAGATTTCAAGCAAATCCTAAGGAATCTCAAGTTGTTGTTGTTAAAATAATATTCAGATATTTGAAAAAGGACAGTTGGTTATGGTTTATAGTATCCTAAAGATGATGATTTCATCTTGAGTGCTTCTACTAATTGGGTAGGTAATGTGGAGGAAAGAAAGAGTACTAGTGGTGGTGCATTTTTTTGGGAAAGAGATTGGTTTCATGGTTGAGCAGAAATCAAAATTGTATTTCACAATATACTATAGAGGCAGAATATGTTGCTAATGCAATCAATTGTACTCAAGTAGTATGGATGAAACGAATGTTGAAAGATATCATAATAGAGTATGATGAGCCTATTTATATCTATTATGAAAATTCAAGTGCTATTAAAATTTATAAGAATCCAATTCTACACATAAAGACAAAGCATATATCTATCAAGTTTCACTTTTTAAGAGGGAAGGTAAATGAGAAAGAAAACATATTGGAGGATGTGCCTACAAAGGAATAGATAACACATATTTTCACGAAGCCTTTGCCTAAAGACTATTTTGAGTATCTCAGAGGTAAGTTAGGGGTGATTTCGCATCCTGGTCAGAACTAAGGTGCATTGGTTTGCATTAGTCTAGTGGAATTAACAGAGAGATCTTGTGATCTGGATTGATGTTTTTGTGCCTAGTACTTAGGGGGAGTAGTCAGTCTTGAGTTGTGTGAATCAGATGTTCAAATTTGTTTAGATTTTTGGCCTCTATGGTTAAGTGCATATATGTTCATTTACCATTGATGTCAAAGGGGGGGAGATAGTCATGTGAAAAACATAGGAAAAAAGGGGGAAAATTTTTCATTAAGGAGAGATTCACCCAAGGGAGAGAGATTTAGTATGAGAAGAATTATAGAAAGACTCTGAAAGATATGTTGGATATTGTTAGTAGTATTTTTGATTTGATTTATTTGTGCATTGATTGTTTTTCACATCACATTTTTCCATCAATTCCAAAGGGGGAGATTGTTGGAATAATATGCATGTACGTGTTGCCATTGATGTTTTGTCATTAATGTCAACATATTTCTTTATTTGAGATAGTGTTCCTGAGATGTTTAGTGAATTTATTTGGTTCGATATAGATAGTGTATTGAAAAATAGTATATATGAATGTGTGCATTCTGTAGAGGGATGTTTGTAGTTGATTTAGTTCAACTTCCAAAGGTTCACATAACTATTTGAGCAACTTATGGGTTTCTATGTTGAGATTTGTATTTTGGATGTTCAGAGGTGACATTGTGATGACAATTGGATCGGTGGTGCTTTGTACTGCAATATTTTCATATGTGGATCTATGAAGTGTGTTTGGGATATTGATTTGCGTCTTCAACTCAATTGGTTTGTTATTTGGAGGTCTACAAGCTATTTTTCTTGATTAACAGTGGTTGTTGTTGATGCTCTTGAGGTTCAGTATGATGATGCTGATGATTCCAATGATTTGAGTTAATGCGGATGTTCATGAGGTAATTCATGATGCTTGTGTATGTTTCTAGATTGTGCTCCTATTGTGTTGTTGGTTTGCATTGATCGAGGTGATCACATTTGGTGATTTTTAGTTGGTGAGTTTGTGTTCTTCATGTTCTTGGCCAATTTGGTGGTGTAGCATGTTGCAGATCTTCATGGCATATTTATTAGATGCTTAGCGTGTTCGAGGATGATGATTTTGGTTTGTGATGTATCTTCTCTAATATACATTAGTTTGCATTCAATATTATAATTAAGAGAGGTTATATGTTTAATATTTAGGTCCTTGGCTGACCTTGTGAGAATTAGTTGATGAGATGTATAAATGTAATTGTATTCATTTGTGGATCAGGTTCCAAAGTGTGAGAAAGTGTGGAAGAGTACAAAGATGTGAAAATATTGATCTGGTGTGGAAAATTAAGTTGTACTTCAATGGAACTGACCCAGGCATGTTGAAGATGTTATTATCCAATTCATGATCTGTGGATTATTGTCCATGTATTTGTAAGGTGGTGAGCCTTGTCAGGGCAGGAAGCCTTTTGGTATTAGTGTACCTGAATGCATGTGCATTCCCATTGCAATAATCCTAACATGGTATAGTTCCTTTAATACAGTGCATCATCTTCTAGGTTCATCCTCACTGTGGTTTTTCCATTGACTAGGTTTCCATGATAAAAATATTGATGTTATGTGTTCTTGATGTGTTGTGGATCCGTGCTTCATTATTTATTTATCTGATCTAAAGTTAAGGTTAAAGTTTGGTTTAAATTGTGGAGTTTTGGACACAACTGATTCACCTTGCCCTTCAGTTATGTGCTTCCATATTTCCATCATACCTTGAGTGTGTGATCACTTGGTTTTATGCCTTGAGTGTTTTGGGTGGAGTTATCCTCCTATTATTACTTTGATTTCTTAGATTCTCTTACATTGTGAATTGCATTTATGTTTTAGTGAGTGTTGGTGTTGAGACTACATTCTCAACATTGATAATTATGCCTAGTATGATGGGATAGTGAGAGATCCATACTCTTGGTTCATGACCAATTGAGTATTTCTTGTATTTCGATGGGAGCTTGACCTTTGAGCCTTTCATGGTGTGTGTTTATTGCTATTACTTTTTCCCTTTGTTCTGCTACACTTCATGTTTGAGTTAAGCTTGCATTTGATTTATGGATGTAGGGTGTTTGAGATCTCATCCTTAGTATAGTATAGTTATTCTCATTGACGGGATCATGAGAGACTTGTGCTCTTGGTTTGAGACCAATTGAGCTTGCCTTGCTCCATTTTAGTTATGACTTTGAGAGTCTTTTCTTGTATTTCATTTTTTTTTTTAGTGTCTCGTTGTTGAAAGGAGATGAGCTTGTTGGTGTTTGGGTAGTGGAGTGGAGTGCCTCTCCACTGTGGATTGGGACACAAAGGGGTCATTAAGGTAACCCATGGAAAGTCTTAATCAAGGGAAAAATAAATGAATAAATTAGATAAAATACATTAAAAAGAATTAATATGACTTACTTGGTCGTCTGAGGATGTTGATCGAAGGTAAGTCAGTGTCTATTCATCCAAGGATGTTGATTGAAGGAACTTGATCTGCCCTTCTGCGGATGTTGATCAAAGATACATACCAAGTATGACCATCTCTAGATATTAATTGAAGGCTCGATGTTACATGATCCACTACGTGCCATGTAATGACACTCCATTCTTGAGTCCCTGCACCAAACCATTGTCAGTAGTGAGTAGTGAACCTGTGTACTTGTATTATGGTATTTGCATATGAGTGATTGCATTGGGATCCTTGTTTCATACCATCCCTTGATTACTGCATTTGATTGGCATAAGTGTATACCTATATTCCATTGTATGCTTGATTCCATGTTTGTGTTGTGTGACTACGTCCACAAGCACAGTGGGGTAGGCCCAAGGGTTCCACATGGTTGGGTGGTGTAACCAGCCACTGTTGGTGACCAACGTATAGGTGATGGATTCAATCAAGAGACTCAATATGATGTGGATCAAACCTTCTTTCATTTCTCTCTCTTTTACTGCTTTATATACCCATGTTGTAATTTCAGTTACTCCATTTTTTTTATATGATGTTTATCGATGCAATAAAGCGTAATTGACCTTGATTTATTGTATCCAGTACTCCCCAATGTGGAGCTAGCATTTATTAGGTTGTACATTGGTGTTAACACTTACACTTATGTAATTTTGACCTTTTAGAGTAGAACTGTGCATTCATTTGTTGCCTCTGTGCATATGTATCTGGTTCTGTACATATGTTCAAATCTTTTGCACATATGTTCAAATTTCTTGTGCATCTGTTCAAATTTCTTGCATATTTATTCTGGTAAATTGTTATGTTCCTACATGTATTTATGAAAAATGGTAGTTCCTCAGGGTTTGTGTAGAAATGAGTGTTATTTTTAGTTTTCTTGCATTCTCTGGAATATTTTCATGTATTCACTTCTTATTTTTCATGTTGGTATGATATAGTTTAACTAACTTTTTATTTGAGCTTAAAATGAACTTAGTTTAACGAGTTCCTTGAGGATTGATTTAGTCTTCTCTTTAGAGGAAGCCGTGTGTCATTGACCAACTTGGTTCCTTGAAGTTTGTGACATGTTGTCTGGGATTTCAAGATGCAACCATGGAGCATGTGCATGCCATTTCGGTTGAGTGTTTCTTGTGGCTTGGGAACCCTTGGAGGTGCTAGTAGTAAGACTTCCACTTTTGTCGATCACTTGGTGATCATTGTGTGTTTCCTTATTGCTTATGCAACATCATTATGATTATGCACTTATATCATTGATGTTATGTTTTTTGACAAAAAAATATTCAATTCATGTTTGACCCTTCATTCTGAGGGTTCCTTGATAGGGAATTACTATTTTTGATATTTCTTCTTTGTGTACTGAGTTGCAACATTTTTAGTCTAGAAACATCTTAAGGGATGCCCTCATAGTCCACTAATTCTAACCGCTCACCATTTTTAGTTTTAAAGAAAGATCTATCAGATGGGCTTTCAATGAATCCATCTCAACCAGAATATGAGCATAAGTTGTATGTTGGAAATCTAAAGAACCCTCGTCCACCTCCAAAAATCTACCCAAAGTATTCCATATAGCTTCAAAAAAAGATCAGAACTAGAACTATAACAAAAGATTATAAAGTCTTACCCATATTGGAGTTTTGTTGAAAGATTCAAAATTGGGATTGAAAGTTGGATACCAAGGCTTCAACAACAACACAAACTTGTTCTCCCAACACCAGGCAGATTCACATGAGATTTTTCTTCCTATCCTATTCACTGTCAAACACTACCACAAAAATACCCCGTGCTCCATGGTATATCTGCACCTCCCCATCTAAAATGGGTCTCCAGTTTAGTGAAGTCCATTTGTGAAGTTCACCAAGGAAGGCCAAAATCCTTTAAACCTCCCGATCAACCCTATCTCACTGATTTTTTTATTTTTTTTGAACAACCTCTTCCTTGAATTCTTCATCTAAACATACTATTGGTCTGTGAGCAAGAGGTTCAATCCAATCTATGTTCGATCCTCATATATCCCCCCTTTTGACTATATCAACAAATGAGGTACTCTTCATTTGATCACTCTCTTTCTTCCCCCAACCCTTCTTCTCCTCCTCAACACCTTTGAATGAATGACCCCAGTAAAGATGCCTCGCCCATCTCAAAATTAACACAACCTCTCTTTAATCACTAGAGCAAGGGCATGTCCAATCGATTGTCATCTAATATATTTGAAATGTAGGCATTACAACTCTCCGCTTCATGGCAAAAACCCCTATGCCCATGTTTTGGAGTCTCTCTTGGTCTTCCTTTAAAATCCCCACCGCGTCCATTGTCATTGTTTTAAGAAACAAACTTGCACATGTATTAATTGTGAATGCTATGAGAAGCTGTCTCAAATCAACCGTAGTCATATTTATCCTTGGAGCCACCCGAAAACTTCATAAAAATTTATGTGGAAGCACCAGGTTGCAAAACCCTAGCCTTGGCAACAAATCGAAACAACACCATTTTTCTAAATGCAATTAAAAATATGTAAGTTTATTTTTATTAAATTTATTATTTCTTTTGAATCTTGTATCTATGAGTTAAATTTCTATTTTTTTCTAATAATAGATTGAAATCTAAATACCATTTATTTATTATGACTCTCATTAGATTATAATTTTAAAACAGAAAAAAGTAGAAGCAACCCTTTGAACAAAAACGTGTTTAATATCATTTTATCCACAATAATCTAAAATTCCATTCTTTTCCCCTTAAATTTTGCCATATATCCAAATATTTATGAGCTAATTAAAAAATGTATCAAGGCACATGACAACATCTTTGAATAAATTTTTTTATCAACAAGTATAATGTATTGTTACATAATAAGTTGAAGCTTAAATTGAGCGACTGATCACTAAGTTGATTTTGAAGAAGCTTGGTTTCAAACTTCATATGTCATCAGAGCTTCTTTACTATTTTCTAAGGTAAATAATATTTTATTATATGAAAAATAAAACATGAAACATGAATTAGAACCTATTAAACTTAGTGGATATCACTTCTAAAATATGTAGAAAGCCATTTTTTAATGTGTCACCTAAAAATGTATGTTCTTTATGCCTTGCAAACTTAATAACATATTAACATAGTGTTATTTGTAGTTAAACCTAGTTCAATTATTTTCACTTGATTCATATTGGGTTGCATGGAGAGTATTATACAAATATTACAATTCTATTTTTTTATTTATTTTTAAATAATGCAAAATAAATGATTGATTTCTATAGTTAAATAATGTCTCATATTATTAATATTATTTTCATAATATTATGCTTATAATATTATTTTATTATATTAGAACTAAAATAATATTATATTATATTAAAACATTATCTTGTTATTATATGTTATATTAATATTTTAAATTATAATAATAAAATATATTATTATATTATTCTTAATATTACAAAATAGCATACTTTTTTATATTATTGTAATTTATCTTAGTTTTTATAGTTTTAATACTTAGAACACAACATTTAGCTTTTCTATTGAATGTTTAATAATTAAAATTTGAGTGGCTGTAAATATTCTAAATATTAATTTGACAAAATCTAAATTAAAAAATAAATATGAATAATAGTTGTAGTTCTATTGTAACAAAACATATTTTTAGAAAACTTTATATTTATATGTTTAACAGAGTAATGCTATTAAATCAAGAAGAATTATTGATTTTTTAAAATGAGAAATATCATTTTTAAAAATTATGCTGTGATAAAAAATAACTACAAAATTTATAAAATTATTTTATTACAATATGTACCATTCTTTATGAATTGAATTACAATATTCAATCTAATCTAAATATTAAGCAACATACATCAAAATTAAATAATAGGTAGGGTTATGGATAATATGAGAGCTTAGTTAGGGTTAGTGTTAGTGTTAGTGTTCAAGTACATAATTATCATTATAGGATAAGGCTTCGAGCTTTCGGTTATGGTTACTGTCAAATTAGGGCTAGGGTTAGCATTTGAGTTCAATCAGGATTGGATTTGGTGTTACGAATATTTAAAAAAAGGGTTAGAGATAGTGTTAGGATTATGGTTTAGTTGTATTAAAATAAGGGTTAATATTATAGTTAGAGTTGATCAAAGTTATATTAAGGTTGGGATATAACTATAGTTATGGTTATATTTGTGATCCTAAATATGATCATAATCGTGATCCTGACCCTAACCCTAACCCCAACCCCAAAACCTATTTTCAAAGTCTAAGCCTAACAACGAACCCTAAATCAATTCTAACTAAAATTTTGAGTACTTAATATTAATCAAACTCTAACTCTAGCCTAATTTTAAACCTTAACCTTAACTCACATCTTTAGGGTAACCCTAATCTTAATTCTATAACTAACCATAACCCTAGCCCTAGTCTTAAGAGTAACCCTAACCTTCATTCTATATCCAACTCTAACCCTAACCCTAATAAAAGACAAATAAAAAATTAAGATAAAATCTATTCATTGTAATATATGGCCTAAGTTATTGTTTCCTTGTATTATAAAAGCTACAATACGATCTTAAGGGTATCCCTAACCTTAATTCTATACTAATCATAACACTGACCCTAACAAAAGACAAATAAAAAATAAGATCAAATCTTTTCACTGTAATCTATATGCCCTAAGTTATTGTTTCCTTGTATTGTTAAAAGTTACACTATTCAATGAAGAATCTTAGAGGATTTATTAGGAGGACCTCAGCTATCAATTTATGTTTATTATAACATAATATAAGCTATTATTGATTTGCACCCACTAATATATTTTTAAATATATATCTTACTATTGCCATAACCATTGCACCTCTTTTTGGTGCAACTGCATATATTTTTATTTCCTCATTGATATCTAAACATTCTTAGAAATTAATGTCCCATACCCTATTAATATTTGCACCTTAAAAATTAATAGTGTATTTCATCATGCATTTGATGATATCCTCTTGTAATATCAAAATTGTCAGGGGAAGAGCACTAATATCCATACACCCTAACTTTGTGCATCTTTAGAGCCTAAACTATGTGTCAGATTTTGACGATTTTTTGTTGTTGTCTTCGTATGCAAGTTGACACCTTAAAAAATATTTCTTGGTTTCTAGGTATTAACAGAACTCCCTATAGAGATCATCAAGCGTCAAAGGGCCAAAAAGTGTCAATTTCAAAGGGCCACCTAATACCCACACAAGGATGCACCAATAGTTGTTCACTAAAAAATGCCATGGGCAAATGTCCAGGTAGTTGTACACAAATGTACCAGTTTTTGTACACAAATGTACTAATAGTGATATACAAATAGACCAATTATCAACCACAAAGGCTGAAAATGATTGATTATTAATAAGGGCCTTATCATTTTTGGAGCTTCTTTAAGATTAATAATTGAAAGGTCAAATGTTGAAGGGTGTGGTGTGGTTATTAGAACCTCATTTTTGAGACTCCTTAAAGTGTGTGGTTATTAGAACACTTGATTACTCGCGCTCTTCCCCTAATTTGGAACTAAACTTCTCATAAATAGAGAGGAAAACCTATCCAATTGGGTCCGTCGCCCTTTAGGTGTCGTGAAAGGCTAGACTGATAACCATGGCAGCCAAGGCAGAAGGTGCAAATGCGCACCTATATCAATTTCTCAGTGATCTCATCGACCGGGTAATAGTTATTACAGTTATTTCGCATGTAATTTTTTTGAAGCCAATTTTCACGACATATTAGAGCCGCTGTTCTATCTGCACTCGAATTAGTTGATTGGGTAAGGATCGATTTTCCATCCAGTTGAATCATAATTGAAGAGAGCGTTTCTGAAATGGGATTTGCCTTATACAACTTTTGAATCACTTTCTTTATTTTTAATGTAAGGAGGTTGATGCTGTTAGGCTTTTGAAATTATTATGTTTCTTAATGTTCCTTGGAATCTCTACAGTGACTTGTGAAAAAATGGTATCTCTTATCCCGTATTGTGAAACCCACACAGTATGGTCGAAGGATTGATTGTTCCCTTTTTTTTCGGGGTATATTTCCTTCTTGCGTGGGGTAACCTTGGGCTTAGATGCCCGAACAGGGATGACTATTCTATCAAATTCATCCAGAGCTTGCTTCCGGCTTGTACGTTGCAATCTAGCATATTTAATTGTGGACGCAGTGCAGTAATTTATGCAATTTGGGCACTTGTTTGTCTACCGGAGTTTTGCACTTAGTGATCCATTACCTATACCCTGGTGGCTTAGTACCCAAAGTTACCCTATTTGATCAACGATTTATACATGGTGAAGAGGAAAAGGTAGAGTTTTTTTCATCTTAGGGCTACTCGGTACTAACCCATATCTCTAATGAAATGCATTAGTTATATGTGTTTTAACTTATTAAAGCAGGGTTCGGGCTTGTTTGAACTTAGAAAAAATTTAGGCAAGAAACCTAAATTTAGTTGCGCATGGATCCGTGCATTCTCTTCTTTGTGTTTAATCTGTTAAGCAATTCTCTTCAGGCTAAAGCTTGCATCCTGTTAAGAGTTTGTCCGTACCAGGATGTTTATTTTCCAATCACAAAGAAATACATGCTTACCTAATTCACTTGAGTTTTTGTTTTTCTATTTAAAACAGTTAGTGAAGGTTATTTTGTTGATTTTTATACCAGAAATTAACATAAGCAGCGTGCAAAACAAAATAGTGAACAAAAAAACACAGAATTACCCTGGGAAAACCCTCCAATTTGAGGGAGAGAAAACCCAGGCACAAAAAGGTCTTTTTATTGAAGGATAACCAGAAGTCTGAATTACAATGCACACCAAACTAAAACTGAAGTAATAATCAACAGCTCTCTGATTTTGCATACAACACTGAATACTATATCTGAACAATTTTCCAAAACCAAAGAATAACCTTAAAACAGTAGCATGGGACCAAACTGTGAATACAATTCTAGAATGAACCTCATTACTACACAAAAAAACTGACTCTTCATAGTTAGTCTGCCGTGTCAAATGAAACAACTGCCGTTACACAAGCTGTCTCTTCCATAAATTGAAATATCGCAGATATCTCTGCGATAAGTCCACTTATCGCAAGAAGTTCCGCGGCGCGAGAAGTTACGTAACTTTCGTGCAGGAAAATATCGCAGATAATTTGCTAAAATATCGCGATAAGTTAGAAACTTATCGGCCGCAGATGCATATAGACAGTGACAGCCCAAAAAAGGCCATTTTTTATTTATTGCAAAAACAGGTTTGGAGAGGAGAGAAAGGGTTTGGAGGAGAAAGGAGCTCATTTGCAGTGGTCTAGAGTGATTTCTTGTGGATTTGAAGTGGGATTCAAAAAGATTTTTCAAGCAAAACATCTCCGATATTTTCCCGATAAGTTTCTGACTTATCTCCGATATCTCTCGGTATTTTTTTTTTGCCCTTGGAGATAAGTTGCCAATAACGATATTTTGAACTATGGTCTCTTCAATATCTTGAACCGATGCATCCATTCAATGCCTTCATCGTCTGTCCATTCAATGCCTTCATCGTTTGAAGAATATGAAATGATGACTGTATCAATGTCTTGAACCGACGGAGCATATGAAAGAATAAACGCTGACAATAAAAGAAAGACGGCCAGCTGACTAGATCAAACATCATCAAATAATATCGACAGTAGCAGAGAATGAATAAAACACATCACGTTGAAAGGAGAACCAGCAACCTGTTACAGAGACAACTATCTCAGATATGAGAGAAAGACATCTCCTGAAGCTAAATCATCAACACTCCCTCTTAGCTAGGGAGGTATCTTTCCAGAACTCTATGTCATGGAATCTCTCAACATGACACCCACAATGGCTACACCCATTTGTGGAAAAGACTTTTATCATGAAATCTCTCAACGTGATAACCTAATGGAATCACTCAACATGTCGTCCACCATGGCTACTCCCATTTGTGGAAAGAAACATATACACAAGCTCTCATCACATAATCACTCAACGCAATGTCATCATGGAATCTCTCAACATGATGTCCACCATGGCTACTCCCATGAGTGGAAAGAGTAACATCTCTCAAGGGCTTTCACCTCATATTTCTCTGTCTTAGAGAAATATGCATTTTAGCACAACAACATCTCTCAAGGACTTTCATCTCATATTTCTCCATCTCAGAGAAATATGCATTTTAGCACATAGAAAGGATCAACAATGTTGAGACTCCCTCTCAGCAAGAGCAACATTCTCCACAACCCCAAGCTTGTTTCGAAAAAGAGCAAATTTCACTCGAGAGAGATCTTGGTAAGAATGTTAGCTGTTTGTTCATCAATGCAAATATACTTGAGTTGAATAGCTTTCCTCAACACCATATCTCTGATGTAATGATATTTGATCTCCACATGTTTTGTTCTATCATGAAACATAGGATTCACATAAATCTTCACACAACTTTGATTATCACAGTGAATCACAGTTGGCTCCATTGTTTGACCAAACAATCTTGCAACAAGTTTTTGAAGCCACATTGCTTCTCGAGGAGCTACACATGCTGCAATATATTCAGCTTCTGCAATGCTTTGAGCCACAGAGGTCTGCTTCCCGCTACGCTAGGAAATCATGGCAGACCCCAAACTGAAGCAATATCCAGAAGTGCTTTTCATACTAGTCACACTTCCAACCCAATTAGAATCAGAATAATCTTGTAAATTCAGATCTAAATCTGAAGTATATCTCAAGCCATATCCAACTGTGCCACACAAGTATCTCAAGGTATGCTTGGCTGCAACTAGTTGAATTTTTCTTGGTTCTCACATGATCTAACTAAGAGCACTCACCGCATAACAAATATCTGGTCTAATATTCACTAGATACATCAACGATCCAATCAGTTGCCTGTACATGGTGGGATTTACCAAATTAGAACTAGCTGCATCATCTCTCAATTTCTTCAAATTTGTCTCCATGGGTGTAGACATGGACTTGCAATCCATCATCCCAAACCTCTTCAAGATATCTATGGTGCATTTCCCTTGACTAAGAATAATCTCATTGGGTCATTGCCACACTTCCAATCCTAGAAAGTAATGCATAAGACCAAGATCCTTCATCTTAAACTCAGAGGCTAAATCTTTCTTGCATTTGACAATGAGACTATCTTCTCTAGTAAGAAATAAATCATCAACATACAGAACCAATATTAAGGCCTTACCATTAACTATCTTGAAGTAAAGATTTGAATCACCATCATTCTTGGAGAATCCCAAGCTCATCAAGTATTGATCAATTCTTTCATACCATGCACGGGGTGCTTGCTTAAGGCCGTACAAAGCCTTCTTCAATCTGCATACATGAGTCTCCTTCCCATGAATCACAAAACCATCTGGCTGTTCAATGAACACTTCTTCAATTGCACCATTAAAAAATGTAGTCTTTACATCCATTTGATGTAGCTTTCAGCCTTTGGCTGATGCAATAGCAATAATAGTCCTAATAGATGTATAACGAGCGACAAGAGCAAACGTTTCCTCATAATCTATTCCCTCCTTTTGAGAGAAATCTCTTGCCACAAATCTTGTTTTGTATTTCTCAATACTTCCATCAGCTGCATGCTTGATCTTGAAAAGCCACTTGGAAGACACAACTGATTTTTCTTTAAGCCTTGGTACAACATCCCAAACATCATTCTTGATGATAGGCTGATATGTTTCTAACATAGCATCTCTCCCCACTTGCTGATTGGATGCTTCTTCAAAGCTAGAAGGCTCAAACTCAATGGTATGACTCATTAATGCTACATATTCTGAATATTTCTGCGGTCTCTTGCCTTCTTTATAAGTGCCACAAGGAGTTGCATAATTTTCTGCCTCTCGCATAGTTTGTCTAGCCCATAGAGGTCTCTTTCTACTTGTAGAAATGTTACTTGGCCCATCAGCTGGTTCTATGGGATCAACCGAATAAAAAATCTCTACTGGTTCAGTAGACTCCCTCTGAATCTTAGGAGAATGATCAGGATAAATGCCCATATCCCGAGGTGTCTCTTGTTCTTCACTGTCTATCTCCATGGAAGATCCTTTTGATCTTTTGAAGGCAACTTCCTCTTTGCCTCTTCAAAAGATACATCCCTGCTGATCTCAATTTGTTTCTGCCGTGGAATGTATATCTTGTAGGCCTTTGAAGACTCATTGTAACCCACAAATATTCCTTTCTTGCCTGATGGTTCTAGTTTAGATCTTTTATCTTTAGACACATGAATATAAACATGACTACCAAGAATTCTTAAGTGTACTAACTTCAAGTTTGACACATGTAAAGGCCTCTTTAGGAGTCACATTATCTAATATTTTATGTGGACTTCAGTTCTGAATATAGACAACAGTTCTAGAAGCTCCTACCCAAAGAAAAGTTTGTAAATTTTGGTCGTGGATCATGGCTTTAGCTGCCTCAACTATGGATCTGTCTTTCCTTTCAGCAACTCCATTTTGTTGAGGATTGTAGGGGACACAAAACTCCCTCTTGATCTTTGTTTCAATGCAGAAAATTTGAAAACAACAAGAAGTTTATTCTCCTCCATTATCAGATCTCAACACCTTGATCCTTTTTTTGGACATGTTTTCAACTTGAGCTTTGAATTCTTTGAATCTATTAAGTACTTCTTTAGACTCCTTAGATTTCAAGAAATAAATTCAAGTCTTTCGAGAATAGTCATCAATAAAAATCACATAATACCAAAACCCACTTAAAGATGCCACAAACATTGGTCCACATAAATAAATGAATCAGATCTAAAATTCCTTTGGATCTACTTTCACTATTTAGAAAAGAACCTTAGCATTCTTACCCAGTGCACATCCTTTGCAAATGCCATCATGTTCCCGACTGAGCTTTGGTAAATCAGTAACCATCTTCTCCATGGATGGAAGAGCTTTGAAATGTAAGTGAGCAAGTCTCCTATGCCATAGCTCACTTGAATTGATGGAGTCATGCACTAATGCTTGAATTGGACGAAGAGAAAGTTTGTATAGA
Organism: Thuja plicata; assembly: GCA_018584345.1. Classification (NCBI taxonomy): domain Eukaryota; kingdom Viridiplantae; phylum Streptophyta; class Pinopsida; order Cupressales; family Cupressaceae; genus Thuja; species Thuja plicata. Next base: position 404,641 of record MU225716.1, read on the forward strand.
CTCTCTTGACGAACACCAATCACATGGGCAAATTTGATGCTAGAATTCTTTGTCCAAGCAAGAACTTTTCCTTCAGAAAATGCAACTTGATGCCCTATGTCCTCCAATGCTGAAATTTGTTAATGTTTTGGTAGCTTCGAGAGAGCTCCTTCATACCTATGTTGAACTTGATGGCTTTATCAGAGTTTACTTGTTCGCTGAACTGTATCTTCTTCATTTGGTTCGAGCTTTTGATATTGATGGTTGCATTTCATTGGGATCTGATTCACGTCTTTAGCAGAGACTCTTTCGTGACTATGTTGCTGTCCTTTGGTTATTCCTTAAGACTGTGTTCGTCCGGAGGTGTAAAGTCGTCCTTATCTGTCGCTGTCTAGTGTATGGATCGACATCCTTCAATTGTTACCGTTCAGCCAGACTCATCGTGTGACCTCTTCTATTCTGGTCGAGATGTTTTGTCAACAACGTTTATTCTTACTTGCTAAGAGTGTATGACATGACATCGTTATGGTATGACTTGGCATTGCGTTTCCACCTGGATTGACTTCATCGGTTCATGTTTTGGAACTGCCGACAATTCAAGGAAGGAGTTATCGTCATCTCATTAAGAGTATTTATCATGCGTAACAAAGGTCTCTTTATCTTCCACGATGTGTCTTTTCAGTGACTGGTTATTCCTATGGATCGAGTCTATAGAAAAGAAATGGTCACACGACAAATTGATCATTGAATAATAGTAATTTCGTGTATTACTCGAACTGCAACAATGATCTCTGTGTGTGCGAGACATTGTTGTATATGCATCTAGCAATCATCGGTATCTACTTCAGACATTATTTTGTGTATAATCTGTATGTGAATTTTGATGTGTCTATCATTATTGTAAAGGTGAACAACTTTATTGGGTTGTGTTTAGCAAGTGAAAAAGACTGTGAGTCTGAGATAGTTTGATGTGCATTGCTTAGCGATATAACATTTGGTGTGTTATTATCGTATCATTAGTTTTGATATATGTGTGCTTTGTGATTCAAAAGAGTGATGTATATGCTGTAGATGTCTAATCCTATAAGGATATTCTACTAGCAATTGTTATGTGATAACAGATTGTTGAAGAAGTGATTCTTCTGTATAAGCTTGTGAAGCATTGTATTGTATATTATGATTATCAATAAAGGATATATCTTGGGTGTGGCTGGGTTTTTCCCTTGTGTAGGAGGGTTTTCCCAGGGTATCTCTGGTGTCCTCAGTTCTTTGTGTTTTGCATTTCAGTATATTGTAATCTATTTATATTCTGGTTCTAAAAACTCAACATGGTATCAAAGTGGGACGAAGTAAAGATCCTGAACCAGAATAGGACAGATGTTTAGCTAAGAAGTCATTCTAAGTTCAATGTGCATAAGTCTTGTTGAAATTTCTTGTTCGGGTTGAAGGAGATTGAACGTCTGTTCCAAAAATTGAAGATGAGGTCGAACTCTTGTTGGAAGATGATAGGGACCATAACTATTTAGAAGCTCCTAAGAAAATTTCAATTTCAGAGAATAGGCCAAAGAATTTGAACAAAGATTCCCCTGACAGTGACAGTTTTATAGAGAATGAAGATGTTACAGGTCTCTCAGAATTGGAAGACGCTGAGGCTGAAAGGCGAAACTTCATGCTAAGCTTGGGTTTCTTAAGGTGATGCTTCAGAAGGTAAACGAAAAAGAATGTCTTCAGCTAGCTTATGTTGTTCCTGATATGCATTGATCAAAACTGTTAGTAGTAGCTCTAATTGGGACTATAATCGACTCTCTTCGGACTCCGGGTCACATGTTCTAAGTGCGGATGCCCCTTCTCAGGAAAGTCTTTCTCCAACAAATTCAGTATCAACTGATGATAATGCTATTCTAGTCATAGAAAAGGATTTCGACGGATCTCCACCACTGGAAGAAAAATAATTATTTTGCACTGTAATATAAGACAACTAATGGCAAGAAACAAGAGAATTTTCCAGCATTAGAAACAATCACATTTCAGACCAACATGTGCACTTGTTTGAGAATGTACAAACCCCAAAATAAATTTGCATGTGATAGTAGTTTTGAGTCACGAGGGGCTCAAGAACCTCAAGGGACCGACAGTCCTGTCCACTTGTCAATGGAAGCAATTTGCAGGCAATGGGATGAGAGCAGGAAAGAGATTGCAGAAACCTAAAGTAAAATATGATGAATATGAAGATATAGGTGCTAAGCAAACTGCTGGCAAGACAATTCGTAAACCAAAATAGAGTACGGAGAGTATGATGAAGATAATTCACTAGTAACTATGGAAGTATAATTATGGAACAAACAAAATGGTCACAAGTGGATCGGAATATCTACAATGGGATATCAGGAACAATTTTTCCATTGCAAGAGGTTTGAACAGTGGATGACAGGGGAAAAAGAACGGACAAGATGATTTTTATCGTCTTTCAGCTGCTACAAAGCCTTTTTAACCGCTTGTCGTTTATATTGGACAGCGATAGATTAGGATGGACGGCTAACACTGCTCAGATGGCAGTCACTGGCTGTTGACAACTTCTAACCATTCATCGCACAAAACAGGCCGGGGCTTTCCAAAATGGAAATGCCTACGGCGTAATTAATTCATTGAGAGAACATGTAAGTCTATTTTGATTATTATTTTGTCATAATTCAAAGATTAAATGGGTCATATGAGCCTCAAAATATAAACAAGTTATTATAAAATTATTATGATATTCACTTTGCTTTTAAAATTTGTCAATAAAATAGCGAAATATGATCTACATCCTCTTTCTCTTCCTAGCATTAGTACTTTTGAGCCTCAACCTAGAAGTTAAATCAGGATCATTATGAGGAGTGAATGATTCCTTGAGCTCAAATATGTGTTCCTCCAATGCCTCTGCCACTACTACGTATTTCTCCAATTCAACAAGATTTTTATCAGTTAAAATGTTTTTTGTTTGTTTGGTAGTCCAATTAGCAAATTAATTGCTATCATTTTAGTTGATGGCATCATGAGAAGGAACCTCCACATTTTTGGTTCAAAGGCAAAGGTTTTACTAGACAAAAAACAACATCATTGGGTTGCTTTTAGGTTAACCTATTTTTCTTCTTGGAATGATTGCTCCCAAATAGTCTCTGATAGTGCTCTGTTGTAGAATTGGGACAAAACTTGAATAGATAGCTATTGAAAATTTGGTGTTAGAACCATAAATCTCTCACAACAAATCTGTAAATTAAACATTTCAAGAAATTGTTTTTAAAAGTAACTGTTTAAAACTGAAAACTTCAAGTTTTTATTACTAACCTAAATATTAAAGTATTGGTTTTTTACCTGGCTGTTGGTTTTCCCTCCTCCAAATGGTTTGAAGTGGTAGAAAACTTTCTCTTTGCTCCCATGTAGACCTCTTACTCATTTAGAGTTTTGTCTTTAATGTTTTTGTCTATTTTCACCTCTGTATGCATGATGTAAGGCTTGCTACGATCTCCTTATTAACTTTAAAATGTATCAGGAAATTAAAATTTTTGGTTTCAACTAGTAAGCCAAGGTATCTATTAGCTAGTGGAGTTAGTTTGTCTATCTATGATCAATAATGTGCCAAATAATTTCATGGTTTCTTTTGCTACCACCATAGCAATGCAAAATGGCTTATTTGTCCCTATCCATGGCCATAGAGATAAACCATCGGTAGGTCATCTACTTCCACCAAATGGAAAACTTTGACTAAAGGCTTTGTCACCTAAAAATTTAAAAATATTTAATACTCTAAAAAAATAGCAAATATGTAAGTCCCTATAAAACTTGTGTTTGTCTAATAAGAAACACACCATTTACATAAATTATACCATAGCAGTAAAAATTGTTTGGGGAAAAAATCTGCAAACCAAAATTATAAGACTTTTTGAAATGTTTTGGGAGAAAATAGATTTAAAAAATGTAAAAAATTATAGAAAAAACTTCAAAAAAGACAAAAGCTATTTGTTTTTTGAAATTTAAGGGCATTTCCATAGCATAGAGATATATAAATAAAATAAAATAGAGTTGTTTACATTCATATCAATTATTAACCCATGAATTGTAGAAAATAGAATTTTGTTGTTTATATTTATATTTTTGATATATTCATATTTTTGAATACATTGTATTGCACAAAGCATACTTCATAGTGCATAAATAATAACTAGATGGTTATAGTTGACAAAATTTCAATTACAGTGTTGTTTGTACAAGGTCAACCTATAAACCAAGTAGAAAGTACCAAAAAAATCAAATGTAGCCAAATGAGTGTTGCTACTACAAGTAAAACTATGCTAGAGGGCTGCAGGTCCTGATGATGTAGCTCCTAGTTCGGAGCCTCTCCTAACTCGTTCATCCACATGACTATTCAAGTTGGCCTCTAGGATTTCAAAATCCTTAGGTTCAAGAAACTCATTAAAAGACAGTTTTCCTTTGCTGAGCGAACATCAAAAATTACAAAATGGGAATCAACTGGTTATATTTGTGATTTAACAGTACTTGCAATTTCTAGAATAATTGGAAAAGATCTCTATTAAGAGTGTGAAAGGAAAATTATGTGATAACGGAAGCAATTGCAAAGTTCAATTTAATAGGTTTTAAATCAAATAGCTCAAGATAGAGTAATAGAAAATGCTTTTGAAACAGAAATTTACATCCCAAAGACCATAAATGATATTGAAATGTTCTCATTAATAACTATTTTAGTAGATTTGTAAAATGATAAAGGGTGAAGGGAGTGTTAAATATTTTTCCATTGGATAATAAAACCTGATAGTACAAAATAAGAGAGTAATCTTTTGAGCCACAATTCTTTCTATTATTATTCAAGTAAATTTTCCTGGATTTTGCGTATAAGTGGATGATGTACTTAAAAACATTGGACTTTGAGTTGATAATTTGAGAGATTATAGATATAAGTTTGAATGAAAAATCAAAACACAACGAACATTTCCTTTCAATGGGACAATTGCTGCTGAAATCTATCTAGATCGTCAAAGAGAAAATATGAGGCTTACTTTGGGAGGGATTAAGATAAGCCCACAAGACTAGGACATGACTTCTCTCAAGACATGCATCAGTTTGCTTAATACCCATTGAATATACATGGAATGCTATGCTATATGTCTAAAGCATTTATGTACTGCTATAGTACTCCTTACACCTTTGGAACCTCCACGTATATGATGAGCCTAAATGGAATGTAGTACCCTAATAATTGCAGGGCATGCATTTAAGTAGTGCATTTCACCTATTAACAATGCATTAAGCTTGTAGAATATATAGGAAATTTAAATATAACCAAAATGATCCTTCATTATGATATAAAATATTGCTACAATTCATTTTCTTCAGCACTAAAAGCTGATTTTTATCTTTTTGATTGGAACCATTCTGGTTCATGGTTCCAGTGTCTATATATTGTTATTTATATGATTCTGCTTCCCATTTGATTATGTACAATTCACTACCCTACCTGCTTGTCATCAAAACTTGATGGGCAGTGTCAAATTGAAGCTCCAAATTATCACACTTTTTTTAGCATCTGAAAAGAAAATTTGCCCCAACCTAACCTAGATACTCTAAACAACCACCTTGGTGTTATTGTTGACAATTGAAATGTTAAAATTCTTTTGAATGGTCAGGATCTCAAGAATTCCATGAAAACACTCTTTAGGTTGATATCAAGCCAATAGAACTTCATTTCAGTTTAGTCTAGCTTTTTATATTTGCTTTTAGCAAGTACTCAGGTTTTGATATATTAAAAAAATCAAATAGAAGCCTTAGTATTTAGTATATTGTCTACTACTTCCTAGTGAATTGTATCTTTGAATTTTTATACATGGAAAGCACTACGACGATCTATGGAAAATGACAATAGTGTGGAACATTCAGGAAAAAAAGCACATCTCTTAACCATTCCATGTTAATATCCTTAACATCAAACGTAGAAGCATACCAAAGAATGTGTCTCTATTGTAATGTCCTTAACATCTATTAAAAATATATGTCCATTTAGAGTCGCCTACCTGCGATTAGCCTCAACAACTTGATGAAATATGGTGAATCTTTGATGGTGAACTACATCCTAATGGTTAGCACTCAGTTCTGTGCTTAAAATCAACAAAAAAACCTGATTAAATAGCATAGTTGCACGGAGACCTTAGTTGCCGATTCGGGTTCGGGGACGGATTCAGGCTTGCGAATCCGGTTCGTGGATTCGTGAAATTTTTTTTTTGCCGTTTGGGTTCGTAGGGATTCGTGAGTATATATATATATATATATATA
>MU225716.1:414127-437603 GCA_018584345.1 Thuja plicata
CTGGATCCGCGGGCCACGGATCCATCCGGACCCACAGGCCAAAAACCGGACCCTGCCCGGATCCACCACGGACCGGCTCGTGAATCCGGACCCGTAACGGACCCGGACCCGGATTAGAGGTGTTTGGCGCGAATCCGGCAACTAAGACGGAGACGCTTCCCCAACCCCCTGAGACACTTACCGGAGATTGGGACACGTCTCCCGTACCCGAGACTTCCATGGAGACTTTGCTGGTTTAGCGGTGAAAGATCTACTGGTTTTGGATGCCATTTCGAGGTTTAAGAATTTAAGAGCAACCGTAACAACAGAAATAAGTGGGGATTTCAGTGTTGGTAGGGGATTTTGCTGCTACAGTCTCCAATTATCATTAAATTATAGTTACAGTCCACTATATATATTCAGATTTTCTATAAATTATTAAATTATATTGAAAAAAAATAGTGGCGTCTCCAAGTACCCCCCGTCTCCTATTTTGAAAAAAATAGCCGTACCAGTACTAGTACCAGTCTCCGGAGTCTCCAAGTACCCCCGTATCTGTGCAACCTTGTTAATAAATAGTGATTTTGCGTGTTTAGGGTGTCACATCAGGTTGGTGGATTGTAAATGTGTTTCCAGGGCTTTGTTTTTTGCAATTTAGACCTTTATATATTGTTGAACATTGTTGAAAACTGTGGCTAATTAAATCAGGATTCTTTTGGGAATAATCAGTGACTGAATTTTTTGCTTTGTTTTTTGCAATTTAGACCTTTATAAATTGTTGAACATTGTTGAAAACTGTGGCTGATTAAATCAGGATTTTTTTGGGAATAATCACTGACTGAATTTTTTTGTAAAATCGCGAAAATGGGGATATTTTGAAGATTTATTTAGTTAGAACACAATGATAAACGAGAGCCTTGTCGTGGAGGTGACTGGCCTCTCTATGGAGGGAATCAAATTCTATAGGGATAGAAAATTTTCGGACAGGGTTGTGAAGAAATTCCCTAAATCTGATAAGGAGAAGAAAAAATCGGTGAAGGCAAATAAGTCTAACTTTGTGCCGAAGTAGATAAAGCTCATTTGGAGGGAGCTCCTCAAGGTGGCCATGGAACATTTCACTTTGGATGGAAGGTTCACAAGGGTTTATAGTTACCACATAGTCATGCTGAACCACTTAAGACATAAGGTCATGATTTCTTTCCCTTTTTACTTGCTCTCCTTGTTAAATGCTAGTATTTTGGATCATAGGGAGAGTTCCCACAACAACTCTGTGTTATGCCAGGGGCTAATTCTGCTCATTTACGAGCACTTCAAAGCCAAGGTTTCTGAGAACCCTTCTAGGGCTCTTTCAGCCTCTTTGGAGGAAGGGGAAAATAGTGGTAGCTCTGATGGTGAGGGTTGGGACATGGAGGATGAGGAGGAAGAGGCTTCTCCCCCCTCCTAAAAGACAACTTTAATAAAAATGTTGCTAGAAGTTGGAACCAGCAAGGGTGAGGGTTCTCCTTCAGATAGGGCAGAGAAGTCTGAAAAGAAGGACAAGAAGAAAGGGAAAGTTCTTGTCCTGGTTGATTATGACAGTTCCCAAGTCCATGATGTCCCCATATCCCCCTCTGGTTCTGAAGAATCTCTGGTTCTGAAGAATCTCGATCCCTTCCAGATAGAGATGGTAATTTTAGTGCCTCTTCTCTGAGTTAAGCCTTCAACACTTTCAGCCTAATAAGGAGATTACATTAGGGGTTTTGGAGACAACAAAGTATAGTTCTGTGTATTTTTTCAGACTAATTAAATGGGTGTTTCATGAGATCAAAGGCCTAAATCTTAAGCACCATGCCCTTTCTTCTAAATTTGAGGAAATGCAAACTAAGGATGGAGAGAAGGACAATGTGCAGGTTGATCCCGTGGTTCTTACTTTTGCTGATATGAAGGAGAATCCTCATGCTCCCTCTGTTTCTGCCCTTTGGACGAAAGATGATAAGAAAGTAATGGCGGATTGCTTATCTAAGACTGTGGAAGCCATTGAGAAGACGAGGGACATTTATGATAAGAAGATAGGGGAGGTGGACCAGAAGATTAATAAGCTTGAGACCACTCTGTGCAATATCATGGAGCACAGCCATAAAGTGGTCAAATCCTCTGCTGATAACATGAAGACTCTGGTTGCAAAATTATAGAAATTCTACCTGATAGGATCATTGTGGGCTTGGATCAGGATAAAGAGTCTGCCATGGAGGTAATGTTGGGTCCGAGTAAGAGAACTAGGGCAAGCACTAAGAAGAAAGCTTCCAATCTGCCTTAGGATATTCTGGATCCGAGGAATGTCACCCAGAAGATGAATCAATTGGAAGAGGAAGTCGCGGAGACTTTGAAAAATTCAGGCTAGGTCTGTTCTGTTTGCTGCTGTCTTTTTGTTCCTTCTGCTGGTTTTTTGCTGAGGTTTGGGCTGGGGTTTGGTCTGTGTTTCTTGTTCTCTGTCAGCCTGGGTGTTTCTTTTTGGTTTGTTCTATGCTGTTGGACTTAATGGATAAATCTTATGTAATCTTTATGTAAAGGGTTTCGGGTCCCTTCAAAACCTGTTTTTGCCATAATCAAAAACAAATTTGACCTAGGATTACGAGTTGGGGATGGAAACAACAAATACCAAAATCAAATGAGGAAATTAACTAAATAAACCCGTAATGCATAGTTGGATATTGGAGATGAGAAAATAGGAATCAATTCACCCAAAGTTGAATTTTGAGGGCTTTCTTAGGTGGTTTCTGCTGTTAATTGATTGTGCACTTATCTATTTGGTTTAAATCCATGCTTGTAGATCTAAATTGGCGTGTAGACTTGAGCCTGTAATCCAAAAAAATGATCTGGTAGAATTGTGGATATTGGAATTAATCTTCTCTTTATTTGTCATATCCGAATCTATGTTAAGGACTGATAGTGTTTGAGAACATCTTTGGAAATTTGTTGAATCGTGGTAGGCATGTTCACTTTAACTAGACCCCAACTTGGATCGCCTTTCTGGCTCTGAGTGAAAGATCAAAGAAAACAAGCGAGAATGCAATGGACCTGAGATGGTGTGTGCTAATGTAATGCTCTAATAGTCTGCTATCATTATGATGATTTCATAAACACTCCATTACAATTCCTTTGAGTAACCTTAGCATATTCCTAGACGATCTCCAAGATGATTTGAAATGAATGAATGAATGAATGCCTTTTAAATCTAATAACCAAGCACACACATCAACACAAATATGCACTAGATTGGCTCAAAACAGCTAATAAGAGTGAGCAAACAAGATTTCATATAAATTTGAATTTTGGAAGTTCAGGATTTAGATTTGTGACTGTTAAAATGACTTAGGTCAAGTCTGTACCTGCAGATTCGATCCAATTTGTTGAATGGGAATTTAGCGATCAAGATTAAATGTTTGGGGATGAACGATAATTGGATCAGGAGACGGGAATTTTGTGATTTGAATTCATGCAAGACCATGGCACTTGTACATTTCTTAATTCATTTAAGGACACTCTAATCAGAGCAGGCCCAAAACATAAGGGATAAGGGCATGGTTAGCAATTTTCACCATTATGTTTTAATTATGTTTTACCCCCACTTTGATGTACATGCAAACCTACTAGGTTAATGCATGCCAAAGTAAAACAAGCCATCAAAATTGAAGCTGGATATTTTTACATCAAGGATACAAATTTGTGTAAAGTTAAAGGCCATTCTTCAATTCTTTTCACAATGAGTGTACCATAGTTTCTTGAAAAACAGAAAAAACATATATTAAGTTGCATTTTTCAAGCATTTAAAAATGAATATAAATGCAACTTGCTAAAAGGAACTATCTTTGAAAATAGTAAAAGTGAAAGGATAATGATAAGAGACTTTGCTTGTAATTGAAAGTGAGAATTGCTCCAACTATGTGGAAAGGACAACAATCAAGTGGAAAAGATGCCAGAGGACTCCGAAGGAAGATTTTCAACTCTACAAACAGTTTAATAAAAGCTCCCTGCAAGGTGGGAATGATAATGAGTGTCATGTCCCCGACTAATAAAGATTGGTGACTCCCTTAATGAACAACGATTATACTAACAAGCGTTTTGGTTAGAATAAATAACAATTAAGGAGGCAGTTTATGTTGACAGCTGTTCACATAATTAACAAACAGCAGTTAACAAGATGTTTGAAGGGGTGCGATCCCTCATTCCACAACTGCGACTCCATGAAGGGATACCTCTCATTCCAAAGGGGCACAAACTTTCCATCCAATGGAAGAGTACAAAAGGCAAAACCGATTGTTCAATGAGGGGCATCGAAGGAATGTGAAATAAAATACAGAACAGCAGGAAATAAATAAAAGAAATACATCTTTGGATTCAAATATAAACCTTGTTCTCAGCAGCCTGAATTTCTATATTTATAATTGTGGTATGACATATACTATAGTATTGACTTAGCGAGATCATTATTACAGAATAATAAATATAATATTACTGTTAATATTATATATTCTTAATCTGCATCTATATATAATATAGGATAGACGTAATGATTTCTTTAGAAATCCAACCAACCAGTCATTCCATTGTGGAGGGGAGATTTGGTACATACAAGGAGGGCAAGTAGCCGAAGATCCATCTGGGTTAAGCAGGAGGTTGTATGACAGATGTGCCTATGTCCCTGAACTCTGAGTTAATTAGGAGGCAGTATGGTGGTTGTACTTTGGGACCCCTGAACTTGCTGGATAGGCTCAAAGTTGCCTTGTAGGATCTCCCACAAGTGCTCCATAGTGGTGATGAGTGGGTTGGATGGGTCTTCAAAGGCATCTATTGAATATCTTGAAAATTGTAACTCTATATGTACATTATTGAATTTTATGTTTATTTATGTTGTGATACTAACCTAGTTGCAGACTCAAGATTAAGATACTGATTTGACAATACACATTTCCAAGCATCATCCAAATCCTAATTAGGGAAATTGAGGAGGAATTGAATAAGGTTCCTGTATGGGACTTTACAATGAGCTTGTCACTTCACAGTCACTCACAAAGGAATGTTAGTGACATATATTGCCCCTACCCAATTGGTTGCATAGAAAAGATGCAAGGAATTGGAGTAAAGGATAAAACAATATGCTAAGAACGTATAAAACTAAGAGGTATCATTATAAGATAGAAATTTGAAGGACATAAGGAAATTGTGATCATGAAAGTACATATAGCATGGAAAAAGGCAATATGCCTCCATTGTTGTTTCCAATGAAGATAAATAATGGTATCCATAAATGATAGATAACAGATCATATAGCACTACTAAAATGTAAGAGACAAGCAAAGTAAATATCATAAACTGGGAAAACATAGGAAGACAACTAGAAACTTGTGGAATCATAAGACCAATAATACTGGCATATGGTAGGGATCATAAACATAAAGTCAATGGATATAAGCAAGCTTAATATTATAGATATGGGAAAACACAAGAACACAACTAGGAACATGTGGAATCATAAAGTAGCAAACATGGAACATAGGAAACATGGGAGCAATTAAACATAAGGGGTAAACATAAAATACAAGGACATATAGGAACCAAACAAGGAATATAGAAATATAGGAAAGAATAGGAGCTGAACAAGGAGCATTGGAACATGGACGGGCATCTAACATACGAACTAAAGAAGATGCCCTCTGAGTGGGGGAAAACATAAAACATAATATAAAATGTGAATGACTATAAGAGATGCACAACAAACTAATGCATAAATGAAGTGGCCGAATTGTAAGGACATGCAAGGAAGGGGTGACATGAACAGCATAACATATTGCCAAAGTCACTTGTGTTAGCATGTACCACTAAAAGCTTCTGTGTCATCCACATGTTAACTAGGAACATGGAAACATAAGCATAAAGCCAATAGAAGAAAACAAAAGCACAAAATATTGCAAGCAGTTAGAAGAAAAGTTGAGAATATCTAATCATTGTAATCAACCCCATTAGGTGCATATAATATGCTTGGAAATTGTATCATTGAAATTAATGCCCCCATGGAACTACCATGTCATTTGAAATGTGCCCTCAAGATTGTGATGCAAAGATACCAAATGTGATGTTGGATTGGAAAGAACCAACTCAGATATTATATTATATGCTATGTGAAAAGAAATTAAGATTGTGAAAACACTTTCTACATTAATCGACGAGGAGAGATGTACAGAAAATACATTTAAACAATCACATGAAAGAATATAGTTTTGGTAGTGTTTATGGTACCTGCATATACACTATGAAATCTCTATCGCAAGCACCAAATAAATAGGCCATGAAACCATGAGCAGTAAATCACAAACCATGGGCCAAAATCATGACTCAGAAATGATGCTCAAAACACGTGCCCAAATTTCGACGCCAGTACCAAAGGAATCCCCTATCTTTTTAGTAGATTCACTTACGCCTATCATAAGCTATCATAACTTCATATCATAATCCACTCTCCAAGTAATAGCACCACCAAACAGGCTAAAGACATAATCACCGGTATTTACTGCCATTGTCATTTCCTTCCCAATCAGAATCCACATATCCTTGAATATCCATCGAGTGCTGCAAGTCCTTCAAGACACCTCTCCCTAACATAAAGAGTACTTTGAAATACCTTGGAAATATTTGAAGACCTTTATTGTAACCTTTCAATCTCCACTAGGATTCGCCATGAAATGACTGAAGACTTCCACTGTTTGCCCATTGGTTTGGTGAAAACCAGTGCATACATTAGACTACCAACTATGTTAGCATAAGGAACATAAGACATGCCATCCATCTCACTTGGTGTAGACAGACTTCTGATAGGCTTTGCTCTATTGATAACTTAGTCTCCATAGAATTAGGAATATGTGTGGGTTTGCCATTTAAGATGCTTATCTTGGCTCAATCAATATTTCATTTGACCTCCATATCTAAGATGTATGCATAAAGCTTATACAGCATAGTGCTCTAGCTGTGACATGCAAATTTCTTCCTCAAATCATCATGGAAGAACATTGTTTTCACATCCATTTGTTCTATATCTAAATCAAAATCTATTGCAACAGATAACAAGAACTTAAGAGATGTCAGCTCAGCAATTGACCAATCTCACCTTGTACTTCTCAACGCTACCATCCAAACTAAACCTATTTTTTGAAGACTGCTACACCCAATAGGATTCCTTCTAGTAACTGAACCAAGTCCCCTGTCTCATTCTTTTTCAATGCATCCATCTCCCCATCCATGGCCAATCTCGAGAACTCATTCCCATCCATCTCCATTGCCTCCCTCACAGTTTGAGGTTCATTGGTGGTCATAATCAAAACAAAAATGCATCTAAAATCAGGCAGGGTATACCTCTCTGGTTTCATCCTTTTCTGAGTAGACCTCCTCAGAAGTTTAGGTGGAAGTTCTTCCTCTTTTGAACTCTTTATGCTTGCCTCTTCATTAGGTCCATCATCATTTGGTGTATCCATCTTGGTCTTTGGCTGTAGCTACACAACTAACTTCATAACTTACTTTGGCTGCTCAATTGTAGGGGAAAATCTAATCCATCTAAAGATCCTATTCCCACTATATAGAATTGTCTTGGTTATACTATTCCAAAATTGTACCCTTTCACACCAATACCATAGCCAATGAAGATACTATAGCCTTATTTTCAAACTTTGAATGCTTTTCCTTAGGCACATTTGCAATTAAAAACTCACAGATGTTGAAGTGAGCTTTTTATTTGTCCAATCCTCCTCAAGGATTTTCTTAACAAGCACTAATGTAGGAGACCCTTTAATCATGTAACATGTAGTACTAACTGCCTTGCTGCATTCTAGACCCTTTAAGCATAGTCTTTAGTCTTCTCTATTAACATCTTGTTCATTATTTCTGCAACTCCATTCTGTGAGGGTGTTTGGTGCTCTCTTATACCTTTCTATCTTGTCATCTACACAAAAGTTTTTAAAATTTGTGTCAAACAGAATTCTCCACCATTATCAGTTCTCAATGCCTTGGTCTTTTATCAGTTTAGTTCTCTATGAGAGGCTTACTCTCTAAATTGACCAAAGACCTCCGATTTTTCCCTACAAAAATAAACCCATGTTTTCCTAGAAAAATCATCAACCAATGAAACATAATATAGGGATTTTGTTAAAGAAGAACATCTATAGGACCAAATACATTATAATGAATAAGTTTAAATTCCTGTAAGATATATAAGAATTAAAGTAAAATAAACATGATTTTTCTTTCCATACATGTAATTTTCACAAAAATCAAACTCGAGAACAATCAACAAGCCTTGCTACAAGATTTTATATTTTTCAAGGTCCATATACATTTCTCACCAATATATAGTGCCATAATACTGTCTTCTCAGTGGTAACTTACTTTGTGAGGTAAGAGCGTGCTTAAATACCCAAAATGATGATCATTAGAAGTGGAAAGGATGCATCTCTTCGTTGTAGGTTCCGATGTCATTGTGTAGATTCTACATATCTCGTCATTGCATGTAGAGGAGTTATACTTATTGTACTATATGTAAGTGCTAGCATCAAGCAAAAAGAGAGTACCAACTGAAAACCTCTTGGTAAAGCACAATTCCTCCTCGTATCATCTCACCCACTACAGTGTGAATGACAAACTGCACACCTGCAAATTTGTGTTATTGATAGCCAAGGTTGCAACAAAGGCATCTCTGGCACCCTCTTGAGATAATTTAGAATCAGAATCATTATAAGATTCTACCTTTTCTTTTTTCGTTTTTGTCTTCCTTGCAAGCTCTTCTGAGAAGACCCATCTTGTTGTATTTACAACATTTGTCTTTGGGCTTACCAGTAAGCTTAGATTCGTACAAAAATTATTACTGCTTTTGCCCCACGTTTTGTCCTTCTTGTCCTTTTCTTCACCGTCCACAAACAACCAAGGCTTCCTTGGTGGATTATGTAGCTTTCTGCCCCATCTCCTTTGAGAAGAGCAAAAACAATCTCATCCATCATAAGATTTGAATTAATGCTTCCAATAGCCATTACCAGGTTGTCCTTGCACTGTATAAGAATGAGACAATATAAATTTCTGGAAATTTTAGAGACATAATGTTGTTTTTATTGGGACAGCTTATCGTTCTGTGAACATGATTTTGTTTGTGAATATGACTGGTAATGTTTTTAGTAGTTTTGGTAAATGCTGAAAGTTAGTGTTTGCAAAATGGTGTTGTATACTGTTGAATTACATTTGATTGTTGCGCACAGGTAGAAGCTGAAAGTAATCAACCAGAGACTGAATTGAGGTCAAAAATTAAGGATCTTGTTCTGGAAACTACGAAAGTGCCTTCAACACCGTCAAAGCAACCAGATGAGGTAAGCTGTGTTTTTTTCCCAGTTTAAATCCATGTTTCAGAGCATAGAAGCATAAATCATTTGGGGAATAAATCGGCAAAACAGAGGAGTAGGAGGGAAAAAATCGGGGGAAAAACAGATTTACATAAAAAGGTGAAAAATTGAAGAAAAACAGTCAATAACTACTTAAAAAATAAATTAAAGGACATTTCCATAGCATAGATGATAAGGGACTTATATAAATGGTTCAGAGCACTTACACAACCTCCTCTTGATATATTTTTAACTTGGATGACTCAAAGTTTTAACATTGATTTTGTTTGTATAAATTTTAATCAAGCTATGATTTGAAGTACCACCAAAATATGATGTGGGCTTTCTTATTTTTCAAAATCAGAATGAAACTTTCTTAGCAAAATATTGTCAATAACAGAAAATCTTCATATTCATATAAGTAGAATTCATTTTCTAGAATTCTCTTAACTTCCTTTTATTATATATACTCAACAAACAATTATATACAAAGTTGGCATGATATACACATGTGAAGTGATATATACACATGTATATACCAAAACAATTTTATACATGTTGAACTTAGAGACTGAATTGCATGAATTATTTAAGTTAATTTTGAGGAGAGTTTTAGATATCTAGCAATTTGATTAATCGTAAGAACTTATATGTCATAATTGACAAACCTAAAATGATTATAATGATTATTGCAGGGTACTTTGTTTTCTCCAAAATAAATAAAGCAAAATTTTGTTACCCTGCTCTTTTAGATCATATTGCAACAAATAAATAAGGAAGCTTTGATATGGTCTTCTTTCGTTTCATATTGCAACAATTTAAATATTTGAAATTTATACAAACAAAATCAATATTAAAAAGAAAGTGTCAATCAAGCTATACAATATATTCAATGTAGAAAGAGAGGAAGTTTTTGTTTGTAATCGCCTACCTCCCACGCTACTTCCCAACTCTGCAACACTTTTGACCCACCTTTCTCGGATGCGTCTTCAGCATTGTGCATCGATTTCGTAGAAAATCACATCACATTTTTGCAGGTTTTTCCCGTCGGTGTTGTTTTTAGGGTTTCTATTAGTTTCCTGCAATTTTGTTGTTGATTAATTGCCTGATAAATGGGGAAAAAAGCATTGAAAGTTGGGAATAAATTTTTGCACATGCTAACTTTCGATTAATCACGCATCATCGCGATTTTGTCATCTTTTGCTTCTATGATTCACTTAATATATATTAATAGTTAAATAATAATTTAAATTTTGAAACTACTTATATATTAATTATAAAATATAGGGATTTGTTGCTTTCCCATTAGAGGGCCATCTATAATAGTGCATAATAGCAATGTTACCTGGGGACGCATTTTCGACATAATTTGATCCGTACCAGAGGCGGGGAAATCTTAGAAACTCGGAAACTTTCGGAAACTCGTCCTTTAGCTGTCCCATAAAATTAATGTTTGAATTTCAATAATTTGTTTTTACTTCAACTCTCATGTGGACTTTGAATTTGAATTATTTAACACAAACATTATATGTTCAGGTTCTATAATGTATATAAGCATGCTTTATTTTTTATATAGCTGTCCCCACTGCCGTCCCCTGCTCAGGGAAAAAATAGGAAAAAATAATCCATCCTGGAAACTTGTTTCCCCATCCCGTCGTCCGGTAAACCTAGGGTAACATAGCATACTAGTTATAACTTTAAAATTAGTGTATAATATTTAATTATATATTTGATCTCATCAAAATCTCACATGTCCCCCACAATTTAGGATGATTGAGGCCCTTTCAAATTTTGCTGATGACCGCAATTGCTCCTCTTGCTCCTTTGTTTAGGGGTTACGAGAGGTCCAAAAGAAAACTAAAAGGACAAAATTACAATTTTTTTCCATGCCGATTCCACATTGACTTTGCTTTCGTCTTGGAATCAACCCTATTTTAAAGTGATTCACCAATTGCGTGAGTTTTTTTGGAGGGTTTCGTAGATTTTGCAATGATTTTTTATATTTTTTAGGGATTTTAATATGATTTAAATGTGTTTTAAATGCAAAAAAAGTCCTTGAAAATTGGATCAAGGCTGGCTCTAAGATCAGGATTAATTGGGTATAATCGATTTTTTTTTTGCAGATTTCTGCTTCTATGCTTCAGAGTATATTGGAGCTTCCATATAAGCCAGTTTCTTGTACAACTTTTTATCTTTTATAAGGTTTTAATATTTTTCTATATAGCATGTAACCATATACATATTGTGAATATGTGTAGGTTGAAATAGCAAAAGAATTGGACAAGATATCAGCTAAATTAGACTCTTTTGATAAACTGTTATCATCATCATCTGAAGCAGATCGTGAGGTACAGAGCCTTTTAAGCGGAACTGCAGATTTGTGGATGCCTGTCATTACTGCTACTGCTGATGAACGCAGGGCATTAGCAGCTTCTGTTGTTGCTGAAGAACATGACATTATAAAGCAGCAGTCTTAACTGCGAAGGCACATCTGTAATATCTTTCTGG
Source organism: Thuja plicata (assembly GCA_018584345.1). Taxonomy (NCBI): domain Eukaryota; kingdom Viridiplantae; phylum Streptophyta; class Pinopsida; order Cupressales; family Cupressaceae; genus Thuja; species Thuja plicata. The sequence goes on from MU225716.1 coordinate 426,007, forward strand.
AAATCAAAAGATTTACTTTTTAATGGATTGCCCGTATTTATGTAAAACTTAAATGGGTTTTACTTACTCAGTGTGGCTATGCCTCATGTCTTTGGAAACTGAATAACAATTGGTGCATCAAGTTGGATAGAATTTAATTGTATTCTTTTGTAGATAGAATAAATTTCACAAAGTTATTGTGAAATGTAACTTCTTTAGACGTTGTGTGAATAAAAGCGCGTCTGACCATGACAGCCCATTCTGTGGTTTTATGCATAGAAGTATAAATCATTTGGGGAATAAATCGGCAAACTAGAGGAGTAGGATTTTTTGAAAAAATCTATAAAAAATGGGGGAAAAATTGGATTTACAAAAACCAGTGAAAAATTGAAGAAGAAAAACAGTCAATAACCATTTTTCTTTAAATTAAAAGACATTTCCATAGCACAGATCATAAAGTTTAGATGATAAAAGACTTAAATAAATGATTCAAAGTACTTGCACAACCTGCCAATATATTTTTAACTTGGAGGACTCAAAGTTTTAACATTGATTTTGTTTTTATAAATTTCAATCAAGTTATGATTTGAAGTAGCACCAAATATCATGTGGCCTTCCTTATTTTTGAAAGTTAGAATGAAGCTTTATTTGCAAAATAATGTCAATAAAAGAAAAAACTTCATGTTCATATAAGTAGAATTCATTTTCTAGAATTCTCAAGTTCCTTTAATTACATATACTCAAACATTTATAAACAAAGTTAACATGATATACACATATGTGAAGTGATATATAGACATGTATATACCAAAACAACTTTATATATGTTGAACTTAGAGATTTTTTTTGCATGAATTATTTAATTTAATTTTGAGTAGAGTTTTAAATATTTAACGATTGATTAATCGTAAGAACTTAAATGTCATAATTGACAAGCCTAAAATGATTATAATGATTATTGTAGGTTTTTTTGTTTTCTCCATAATAAATAAGACAACTTTGTTACCTTGCTCTTTTAGATCATATTGCAACAAATAAATAGGACAACTTTGTTACGGTCTTTTGTTTCATATTGCAACAATTTAAATTTTTGAAATTTATACAAACAAACACAATTTTAAAAAATAGTATCAATCAAGCTATACAATATATTCAAAATAGAAAGAGAGGAAAATTTTGTTTGTAATCGTCTCTCTCATGCTACTTCCTGACTTTGCAACACTTCAGGACTTTGCAACACTTTTGACCCAACTTTGTCGGCTGCGTCTTCAATGTCGCATATTGATTTTATAAAGAATCACGTCATGTTTTTGCGGGTTTTTCTTGTTAATGTCATTGTTAGGGTTTCTGCTAGTTTCTCACCTTTTTTTTGTTGATTAATTGTTTGATAAATCACAAAAAAAGTTGAAAGTCATTGACCAAAAAATCTCAATTTTTTGGGGAATAAATTGCTGCACATGCTGACTAATTAATCACGTATAATTGCTTTATTTTTGTCGTTATTGCTTCTATGCTATTAATAAATATTAATAGTCAATAATTTAAAATTTGAAACTACTTTATACTATTAATCATAAACTATAGGGGTTTGTGTTGTGAGGATTTCACACCATTGCACCATTACAAATGGGGACCCCCTCTTTTGTTTGGTAGTAAAGTAGTTGTCGTAGTTGGCCTTAGTTTGGTAGCAATCTTGCAGTTTTCAAGTCAACAGGCTAGATTCAAGCAGCTCTAGGTGCAAGCCTTGTTCATTCAAGAGTTCAAATCATTAAGGGAAGACAATTGCTAGCTAGGCATTCAACACTTAGAAATTTTGAGGATGGAGGTGAGCCTTAGGATATGGAAGGATTCGATGGACTGATTCAAGTTGAGATTTGATGAATAAAAAAGAGAAACATGAATCTCAAGGATTGTGAATATGACATGAAAATTACGACGAGAATGGACAAAATCTGAGCATGAAAAATGGAAGATGGGAACTTCAACATTCATATATGGAATAAGTATCACCTAAAATCAGAGAAATGGATGGTAGAAGAAGTTTTTACCAAGCAACAAAAGAGGGAATTCAAGTTTTCAAAGGGAAAGACAAACACTTGACAATTTTTTGAAGTCTTGGAAAAATTCCAAGAGGTGGTTGGAATCTGACCACCCCTTGGAATTGGATTTCCAAGGGTAGGTCGCATCTTGACCTCCCCTTGGAATTCCATTTCTACCAGACCCCCCATTTCTACCCTAGTTTGGAAGCCTGCCAACACAAATATGAGGCAAAAGTCACCATCAAATGAATGGAGAAAACCAAACTAAATGAAGAAGGTGAATCAATCTAAGTTGTCGGTTTGGGTTCAGGGATGGGTATGGGTACAAGAACTCGATACGTGGGTGCATGAATTTTTTTAGGGGTTTGGGTGCGCGTGTGCGTGTGCGTGTGCGCTTTATTTATACAAAAAAATAGAAATATGCAAAATTGTAAAACTAAATCATTTCATAGTATGATACTTGATCATTGATCAATGTCAAATGCCAAAGATAAACATTAAAAATTTAAATACTTGATTATTGATCTATGTTCACAATTCTAATGAAAATCATTACATTGAATTACTGAATTACAAAATGAAAATGTAGTTCATGAAATATGATTCAATGTTCATCAATCATAAAAAAGATTGTCAAAAAAATCATCATCTATGGGATTTTCAGCGACTGCAAGTAGATCATCACCATCATTAGAACCCAAAGTGGTTCCACTAGAGCTAGATGCACCATGTGCTATGTCATCATCATCATCCACATCAACCATAGTGGCTCTAGCAGGATCCTGAGTGGTGGCATCCAAGTCAACATACTCGGGTGCTACATCCCAAAGCTTCCCTGCCCCCTCCTTGTATTAGAGATTCTTACGTGACATAAGGCGCAAATTGGTATGAATATACACCAAGCCTTCAACGTTTTTTTTGCAGCCAACCAATTACACTTCACTGAGTGGGTAAAGGAGTATGTACTCCAATTCCGCTTAGCGACGAAAGAGCTTGCAACCTGGAGAGAAAACCAACAAAATAAAAAATAAAAAATGCAAATTAAAATTAAATTTTTTTGTGTTAAATTCTACAATACAAGTGGCAAAAAAAACTTACTTGTGAGGGGATCTTGATTGCAATAGGTTGGAGGTACATATAATCTTGACCATGGAGGCACCACCATGTAATAACATCCATTGTGCATTCGTCATTGACAACACAAAGGGAAAGGTTTTTTCCTGAGACAAACAATCCAAATTCTTTCCTTACACTTGACTCCACCTATGGATCACTGAAGAGTCTACTAAATGCCCTCTTGTACCCACTATCAACTTCATAATCTTTATATGGTGGCACTCTACCTAGGATAACAAACACTTGTGAGCTACAATACCTGTGAGATAGAGCATATGCAAGGTGCAATGGTGTGGTCATCTTGTTCCAACGATGTAGAACAATGACTTCCACCCTTTTGTAAAATGTGTCTTCAAGATCATTCTCTCTCCTTTGTATTACCAATTTTTTTTTCTCCAACATTGAGTCCATGCTATCATAGACATCCCCCAAGCATGGTTTATCTGTATCAACAAAGCAAAGCATAGACATGATAGGTTCGGTGAATTCCAATACATACTCCACAAGAACTCACGAATCATCATCCAAGATCAATGGCTTCACCTTTTGGGCCCTCTTTGAATTGGTTGCTTCCAGATACCCCATTGGTTGCTAATAACCATCTAACCCAATGCCTCTTTCACCTTCACAATTCGTCTCGGAATAATTGTGAGATGCAAACTGGGTCTCGAGAACCTAAGAACATGTTAATAGTAAGTTAATAACACATTTAAATTTTAAAATATGTAAATAACACAAAAAACATTTTATTTAATTATGTAAAACATGGCATAAATGAAACTAAATAAATTAAATTTTAAAATTTACCTTCAATAATTCCAATCTTGAAAAAGTTATGAAAATTGCTTGTGACATATAGCGGTTTGTCGCAAACATATGGATCTCCTCTGCCTCCTGATATATTTCTTTCATCCACTCTATTTGGGTGCCAATTGCTTGCATCACCAAATTAAGCGAGTGTAGGGTGCATGGTGTCCAAAAGATGTGCTCATAACTAGCCTCTACCAAAACATCTACAACCTTGCAAAATTTTGCATTGTCCGTAATTACTTGGACAACATTATCATGACCCACCATCTCTTTGGAGTCAATGAGAATCTTGAAAATGAACTCTTCATCTTTCACTTCCCCTTCACAATCAACCGCCCTAAAAAATATTGCCCCATTGGGGGACACTGCAATAACATTGATCAATAGTTGATTTTTGCAATCTTTCCATCCATTGGAAACAATAGATACACCTGTTTGAACCAAAAAATGTCTAATTGGTTTTAGTTGGGCATCTACATTTTTTCTCTCTTTTTGCAATAAGGTGTTACACACCTTTTCATACCCAGAACTTGTGAAACCAGGAGGTGCATTATTTATTTTTGTCACCATGTCCTTCCAATATGGTGATCTCACCGAGTTGAATGGAAGACCATTTGCGAAGAGGCAACGTGCAATTTTTTCATCAGCAATATCTCTTGCTTCATTTTTAAATGCCCTCTCTAATAGACCTCTTTTGCAGGTAGAGATTTGTGGTTCTTCATCTTCATCCTCCATAGAGGGCATAGGCAAGAATGGATGTTTGGAGGCCATAACTGGTTGAGAGGGTAATGTCATTGATTTTTTTTCTCAGAAATATAACCACTTTGTTTCCCTCTTGTAACCAATCTGTCAACATCTTCTTGTTCTTTTATAAGTGTTGCTATTTGTCCAGCAAACAACCCCTTCTTATGTGTCCTTGGGCCCTCACACATATTAATCCCTTTAACCTCAGAGCCCATAAAATGAAGTTCCACTGAGTAATAGGAGCTATTATATTTTACATTGCAAAAATTACACTTCCAAATAAACCCCCCACCTCCAAGAAGTTGTGAAATTCTTGTGGCATGTCTCCATAAAGGAGATCCTTTACCAGTCTTGAATTTTTGACTTCCCTTCCCACCCAGTGAGCTTTGACTACTAGCCATTGTTGCAATCTATAAAAAAATGAAAAAAAAAACATTCTTGAAAAACTTCTTCACAAACTTGAAAAAAATCATAAAAAACATAAAAAAAATCTAACAAAAGACTAAAGAATAGGGTTTAAATGCATCTCTTAAACACTTAAATTTTCTTTGTGGAAGCTATTTGACACTTCACAATTGATCTCCTCCAAATACAATCACCTCACTTCAAACTGCCAAGATGGAGAGAAATGTTGTGAGAGTAAAATGAGAGCTAAAAATGAAATTAAGTGTGTTTGAAGGCCTCATATTAGGGCGTTTTAGGGGTAGGAAGAAAAAAATAAATAATTTTTTTAATCATGTTTGATCCCGCTTTTTATGCGCTAGGTCGTGGGTCCACATGAGTGTGCCCTGGTTCACGCTAGGTGCACCCAAATGTGTGTTGGGTACACGCCCAACATTGTGGGTGCGTTTGGGTTTGCTACGCGCCCAAAACTGTGGGTGAGCGCGGGTTCACAGGTGTGTGAACCCTGACACACCCACAATGTTGGGCGTGCACCCTGTGCGCACCCAACATGCACTCGTAGACACACCCGAACTCGATGCATACCCAAACCCAGTTCGAGCTTGTAGGGTGCGAACCCGGTAACTTAGGAATCAATCAAAGTTTTAAGGGTGATAATCAAATTTCAAGACCAAAAAAGGGAAATGAAAATCAAATTTGAATCCCTTTGAAAGTCAAAGCTTGCATCTCAGATTAGTCCATCGAATCCTTCCATATCCTAAGGCTCACCTCCATCCTCAAAATTTCTAAGTGTTGGATGCCTATCTAGCAACTCTCCTCCCTTAATGGTTTGAACTCTCAAATGAACAAGACTTGCACCTAGAGCTGCTTGAATCCACGTATTAACTTGGAGAATGTGAGATTGCCACCAAACTAAGGCCAACTACAACAACTACTCTACTGCCAAACAAAAGAAGGGGTCCCCATTTCCAATGGGGCGATGGTGTGAAAATCTCACAATAGTTCACCGCTTTCCGTTAAAGGGCCATCTATAATAGTGCATAATAGTTATAATTTTAAAATTAGCATATAATATTTATAGATTTGATCTCATTATAATCCATGAGGCAAGGCATGCACAAAGCTCAGGTCATATTGAAACCACGATCTAGAACAAATTCATTAACTGCTTTGACACCATCTCACATGTTCCCCACAATTTAAGATGATTGAAGCCTTTTCAAATTTCGTTGATGACCACCATTGTTCCTCCTGCTCCTCTATTTAAGATTTTCCAGAGGTAAAAAAAAAAAAACTAAACGGACAAAATTACAAGTTTTTCCACTACCCTCTATTAAACGGGTTTTTCTAATACAAGACAAACCAAGCATATAGCTAAAATTAGTTGATTTTCACTTCTCCAAGAAACATAACCCATGAAATCAATCTAATCAAAATATTCAATAATAAAAAATGCTCCACTACAATTGAATCAATTCATACATGATATGGAATAGGAAAAATTAATTAGAAAATTGAAAGTACAAAATATAAGATAGCTTTAAGCTCAAGAATCAAAGAAGCATCCTACTTAGAAACTTTGTTCAGGACCATCTAAGAAAAACACACACTCAAGTGATTTGAAAGTTAAGATAGAAAAAGTAACTTAGCAATAAGGATTGAACATCCTCTAGAGCAGCTATAGGTAGTACTTTCCATGCATATCACGGAAAAAGTAATTCATTGTGTTTGGTTATATGTCATTGTGCATTCTGGCCCTCTCATAAGACTTTCTAGCCCTCTTGGGCATATAACTTGAATGATTCACTCTTAACATATTTTCATTTTAATTATATTCCTTTCTCTTTATATGAACTTGCACAAAGTGATATATACTCCATGATAGTTAAGGTATTGAAATCATTCTTAAATTACTAAGTTCATTGGATATTTATTTTGTTTTGATCTTATCTTCCATAATTATAGTAGTAAGTTTTAGTTTTTACTTTTATTTTTATCATATTGTTTTTCTTCTCTTTTCTAAATATATGCTTAATATAATTTGTTAGAAAAGAAATATATTATCACTATCATTCTTGATAAATACAATTTTATTGATGCACATACCGTAATTATGATAACTTTAAAAAATTAAAAATCATCTTTCCTTTTTCATTCACAAGTTATAATTATCTTACATTTTAATATTTTAAGAATAAATGTTTTAAAAGTGAATCTAAATTTAGATCAGTTAAATAGTTCAAACATCTAAATTGATCAACTATCAAAATCATTTGAGAATATGAAAATTTTAAAATAAATAAATGTTAGATCTTTATTTCCTTTCACTCATTAATTTCTCTGAATTTTTAACAACTTGATTTTCTATTTGCAAACTTAAATTGTAAGAAGATCAACATTACATATTCAAAGATGTTCACATTTATTTAACAATTATTTACTCTTTTTCAAACAAATCTGAAAAATTATAGAGCTTATGGCCTAACTTCAAACTACTTGTTGAAATGCCTCCCGCTCCCGCTCCCGTGCTCTGCTCGTCTGCGAGGTCTTCTGCCCCTGCGTGATCTTCTTCCCCCACTCTCGTTGACTGTATTCCCTCTCAGCATGGAGCATCTGTGCTTCTTGCCCCTGCCTCGTGCATTTCTCTCTCTATCCCAACTACTGTCGGTGGTGGCGTGTCTCCTGGTGGTGGGGAGAATGTTTTGGCGGCTAGGGATTCTTTCGTGGCCTCCCTTTCTTCTGTGGTGGTAGGTCTTGATCCTAGGATTTATGAGGGGCCTCCCAAGTCTTCATGGGTGCCATTCAAGCCTATGGTTGGGGCTTCTCTGAAGTCTTCCGTGGTGGCTGCTCCTGTCCCTGTGGCTACTCCCATTTCTCTCTCTTTGGGTGTGGATACTGTGGAAGAAATTGAGCATTCTTCGTCCATTTTTTCCAACGAGGTGGTGATCTGCAAATTTAGGGGTTTTTGTCCAAGTCTCCCTGAGCTTCATGCTTGGATTTCCAAATTTTGGGAACCCATCATTTCTGGTGAGGTTCATATCTTCCCTTTGGCTAAAGGTTTTTTCGTTGCCAAATTTGACTCTATGGAGGATAGAAATTGTATCCTTTGTGGTCATTATTTTAGATTGGATGATCGCTTCATGTTGATGATTAACCATGGCATGAGGATTTCAATCCCTCTTCTGATACTTTTAATAAGATGCCTATTTGGGTTAGGCTTCCAAACCTCCCTCTTCATCTTTGGGTGGATCCTCTTTTGGAGGAGGTGGGTGAGGATTTGGGAGACTTCTTGATGGTGGATGATGAATCTATAAACATTCTCCACTCCACCTATGTCGTATATTGGTGGATATAGATGCTTCCAAGGGCTTGCCTATAGAGATTAGGCTGGTTCTCCTAAGGGAAGTTGGATTCAGTCTTTGGACTATGAAGGTATCCCTTTCAGATGTCGAAGATTCTTTCAAACTGGTCATATTGCAACCAAATGTAGTCTGGGTAAAAACAAGAATTCTTTTCATGGTGGAAAGGTTCTCTTCTCAGCATTACACGGTTGTGAAGAGTCCTTCCCAGCGGAGCTTTTCCCAGGTTGTTTCTTTGGATTCTCCTGTGCGTTCTCCTCTGCCGTTTGAGGGAAAGGATTTGCCCCATGGGTAATTTGTTGGTGTTAGTCTTGAGGCTAAATTTGTGGATTCCCCCCTTGCTGATTCTGTCCTTGTGCAGGCTTCTATTGCTACAGGTTCTGCTGGAACTATCTCTTCCTTGCTGGATGGTTCCAGTTTTCCTGCTAGTTCACTAGTTGCCGCTGGTTCAGCAGGTCCTCTTGCTTCTCCCTCTTCTACTGGAAGGGCTCCAGGATCTGGATCTCTACAGGTCAAGCCTGTGTTGGGTGCTGGAAATTCTATGGATGCTGGGATTTCGGTTATGGATTCCCTATGATGGCAAGATGTGGCTGCCAAAGTGGAAGAAGGATGGATTACGGTTAAAGGTAAATCTTTCAAGAGATCCTCCACTTCCTTTGATATGACACTCTGATCCCATAAGAAGGGGTATAAGGGATAATCTTGTTGTGGGTTTTATTATTGAGCTCTGATGTTAGGCCGCGGCCTTCTTCTCTAGGTTGAGCAACAGGTGCTTTAGTGTATTTTCTTTTTATGTTGCTGTTGTTCTGCTGGTCTGGGGTTGTTGGTTTTATTTTCTGGTAGTCTGTGCTGGGTGGGTTCTGTAATGCCTATCTCCTTTTCCCCATCTATCTCTTTTAGGGTTTTTCTTCTATTTCCTATTTCTCTGATGTTGTAGAGGGTTATGGTTCCCTTCAAAAACTATTTCTACCTTAATCGAAAACAAATCTGAAAAAGTATAATATAACAATTACTCTCATTTCACTTTACTAATATTTTAATCAATTAAGATGATCAAAATCGATTAAAATAAACAAAATATATGAAAATTTTTTGTTGTAGAACTTGTGCAATCAACTGCATAATCAATGACAACTCAATTATTTTCTTTATTAGAAAGGTGTAACGAGCCATTATTAGTAACAATTCATATATTTCACTCCTCTAAAAATCCTTATTTACTCTGCACAAGGAGAGACATTGACAACTCTCATTGTTTGTTTTAAGGTCGTGATTGAGTTGGGTATCTAATGGTGATGAGCCTTTGAGAAGAGCACGATGACTTCAAATTTTTTTGTTTTTTAATCTCAACACTCCATCTGAGTGACCTTTCTACATCCAAACACTTCACCATAGTTAGTATAACGAGGAACAACCATAGGCCTGCATAAGAATAATAAACACAAAGAAAAAAACCAAGATATCCATTTGATTCTGATTGTTAAGATAGGCATATAATATTTTAGGGTTCGAGGCTTCTCTTTGCTTTCAAGTTGTATAAGAAAATAATAATCACGGGTGGAGAGAAGAGCCTAGAGATGCATGTTGGGTTCAGTGAATTGTAGGGGTTGTACAATTTAAAATGAGAGCGATTGTACAATCAACACATCCATGCATTCTCTCCATTGACACACCATACTTTTTCCAGTGTTTTTGGTAGATAGCGCATCTAGTGTGTATTATCAATTTTACCTAATGGTGCTTTGGAGTTAAGGAATTGTTTACTGTTATGTGATGATCTAATTTGAGAGGCTAATTATGGACCGTTGAGGAAGCTAAATTCACTGTTGTAATAACATCATAAGGTTAAGGCTATTGAATAAAATTTTTCTCTATCTCTGAATTACCTCAGTGCATGCTCACTTAGACTATAGACAGTCAGCTGCATGAACAACTTGCTAAAGATAATTTTTTCTACAAATCTAGGCAGGTAGTAAATGGGTATGTGTATTTTTGTTCAAATCCATAACTATTGAAAGGTTTGATTTATTAATGGGTATCATAGCTTTGCTCCAATGCATACCTTCTTGTTTACCCTTGACATTTTTGCAATTTGAACTTGCGACTTCAAGAAGCAAAAATAGTATTGGGAAGCTCTCTAATAGAGATTAAATCTATGCATTTGTTCAACTATTATTGTGAGCCATATGTAGCCAAATTTTATACAATTTCTTTCATAAAAATTCTATGGCGGAATCATATGTGATTTATAAGATTTGATTCACGATATATAAGTGAAATTAAAAAACACAGGTTGAGAATTGCTCTCATATACACTTTGGTTAATGTCCTACCTTTTTCTTATGAATTTTGGCTGCCCTATCAACTGACTGTATAGGTTTTGAATTATGCTATTAAAATCTTGTTCCATCTATTCATAACTCAGTGCACTCTCGAGCCTTGTATCCTATTTTCTTGCTATGTTTGAGGTTTGAGAGCTTCATAGTACCCCAACTTTGTAGTGTGATAATTGTTTACAGGGACTGGAAACTACTTACCAAAAAAATGAGTCTATTTCTGAGCGTCAGACATGTTTTGTGTGACACCTCACACAATATATAGCCTATCGGCTAAAAATGCTAACTTGGCTCTAACATTTTGGGCTAGAAGGCCTTCTATAGTTGTGTATTTGTTGAATCAGGCACTCACCAAATTGCTTGAAAAAATCACTCTTGAAGAATCTGTTAGTAATAACTGAGAGGGGGGGGGGGGGGGGGGNNNGGGGTGAATCAGTGGCTTCAAAAATTATCCTTTAAACTTTAACCACCAATCAATACACCTTAGATTATTAAGTCCCTACAAGATGCATGCCATGAAATAATAATAATGATTTAACTGTCTGTCGGTTTTCCTTGTCTGTCCTTATTCTCCTTGATTACCGATAAGCAGTAAAACTATTTACCGATACTCAGTAAATATACAGAGTATACCAATCAATCCAGAAATGCATATGTGAAATGTAAAATAGTAAAGTAATAAACTATACACACATAACACATAGATTTTAACGTGGAAACCTTGTTAAGGGAAAAACCACTGGGACCGGTACCCCAAATTTTCACTCTTCTGAAGTGAGCCCTGTTAGGAGCCAACCCTGTTAAAGGTTACA
>MU225716.1:452386-492013 GCA_018584345.1 Thuja plicata
TATATATATATATATATATATATATACACACATAATCAATTGTCATTATATTAATCACATAATAATGAATAGACATGTCTCATGACAGGATGTGTCTCTCATTGCCTCATCCTCAATATAAATGGAAGAGATATAGCTGCATTTGGAAAACACATAAAATATAGAGTGATATTACATTTGCAGCGATGCCAAACTTTAACACATACAACCTCTTCATGGCTCAAAGGTTCAAGAATCTTCTTGATTTCAGACTTTTCTTGACTGACAAGGCTAGGCATAAGACTTCTCTTTTCAGTATAAATTTCAACTTCAATTAGTTCCATCAGAGTTATCTTCATCAGACCACTTCCTCTTTGGTATTTGCTTTCTTTTCTCTCTTGAATGCATCGAGTCTGATTCTGAGATGAACATGTTAATCCTTGAATTGTATTGGTATTTTGATTATCTTTTCATAAACAAGCTTGTCCTTCATCACCCTGAGTAATCAGATATGTTTCTCCATCATTATTTAGACGAAAGACTTTCTTCTTGATCTTGAATCTTGATCTGACTTCACTTCCATAATTGTTCAAAATCTTGCACCCTTCTATGATAAAATATAGAGTATAGCCTTTCTCAACTAATTGACCAACACTGAGAAGATTATGTGTCAATCCTTCAACATGCAACACATCATCTATTGTATTTTTTTCCATACAAGGAAATAATACCTCTGCCCTTGATTTTTCCTCTGGTGTTGTCTCCCGATCTAAAAATTTCACCATTATTTTCTTTATACTTAATGAATTTTTTTTATATCACCGGTCATGTGGTGTGAACAACCACTATCTATCAACCAATCATTTCTTCTATCCAATTGTGTGAATTATGCTTTTACTTCTTCACCATCACAACTGGTTAGGACATTTGGTAAAGAGTTCTTTTCAATGATATCATTGACAACAAAACTAGGCATTAGATTTTCATTTTCAACACCATTCCAAATTGTAGTATCTGGTATAGATTTCTTATCTATATCAACAAACATAAGGTTTTCAACATCATTACATGTAGAAAAATTATTTTCCCAAGGGCACCAAAATTGACTGTATTAAATAATGACCACAGGAGTCCACAACTTGGCACATACACTCTCTTTTGACACATAAAGGTTTCCACCAAGCCACTCGTCATGACAATCACTTAATTTTGAAATATAGTCCTCTGAAACTAGTCTCTAGACATAGATGTTGTGCAAGTTATAATCACCTTTTTCTCATCAGTGGTAGCTCAAATTTTGCAAAAAATGAAGCCCCAACACCTTGTCCAATCTTCCTCCTCTTCATGCAAAGACTGCGACAAATTCCTCGCAGTAATCATATTCTGGATGCTGTCAAATTTAGAACCTATCTCATTTTTTTGGTTGAAGATGTCACCAAAATTTGATTTATTCCAATCTTTAACCTCTTTATTTAATTCCAACTTCTGAGAGATCATATACATTGTGGATGCTTGGATTAGAGTGCTCCATCACTTTTGAATGTAGCCTTTGAAATAAAAATGTGAAGCCCACATAATCTCATACCTGAAGGGGAGTGGACCAGAAGAGGGTTTATCTTCCCAGTGGAGGAGGATAGGATTGTGGTCTGAAACACTTCTTGGGAGAGCCTTGATAGAAGCATTACATCCTGAATCCCTGCAAGTAGAAACAAGGAGTATGTCCAACTTGACTTGGATCAAATGGAAACTCTTCCTATTGTTGGACCAAGTAAAAGGGTTGCCAGAGAGGTATATATTAAAGAGACTTTTCTAATGATGAAGTCATATAAATCATTCATGATGTCAGTATAATCCAACAAGCCTCCCATTTTCTCCAAGGGGGATAGTAGAGAGTTCAAATATCCTGGCACCATATACAAAGCATGTTGATCCTCAAGAATAAGAGAAGAAACTTTATCCCACACCATTTTTCTACCAACCCAAGTATTGGAAGCATAGATGTTAAACAAGTGCCAAATGTAGTTACCAAGTTTGAAAGTCACCGCAAGATAATTATAGGAGAAAGAAAAAAGGAAGAAGAAAGGAAGTTAGATGAAATTGTGGCCCTAATCGCTAGAAGAGAAAAGAGAGGTAAGGGTAAGTTTGAAGGAAAGTTGCCTCTGAAATGTTTTTCGTGCAATAAGATAGTTATTTTTGCATCTAGATGTTCTACAAGGGTTCCAAAGCATAAATCTAAGTTTTATAAACCTAAGTATTCAAAGGATAAGGAATGCTATTATTCTAGTGAAGGTGTTTCTGATGATGATGCTATTGATTATGATGAGATTGGATTTATTTCTATAAAGGATGATAAACCTATACATGAAGAAAGATCCTTAGTGTCACATGTTGAACATAAATCTAAATGGGTCATGACAGTGGTTGTTCACACCATATGACTGGAGATAAAAATAAGTTTGTTAAAATGAATAAGTATGATGGTGGTGTTGTGAGATTCGGTGACAATAATCCTAAGCTTATCATTACAGTTGGATCTATATCTTTGGATGGAAAGACCAATACTGACAATGTATTACTTGTTGATGGACTTAAGAATAATTTTTTGAGTGTCAGACACCTAATGGACAAAGGTTATCAATTGAAATTCATTGATGGGAAATATTCTATCAGAAGTAAGTCACGAGACTTGATCGCATCTGGTACTAAATCCAGAGGTGATGTATTTGAATTAAATACATCCGAGGCTTCTTGTTTTGTTGCGAAGGTAGATGATAGTTGTTTATGGCATAAAATATTTTGTCATGTTAAATTTCATAATATTGTGAAGGCAAGTACGACTAATGTAGTTAGAGACCTACCAAAGATTGTGAAACCATCTAATACCATGTGCAGAGATTGTGTAATGGGGAAGCATAATAGAAGCAGTTTTAAAAGAAAATCTTACTCAATGAAAGGGAAGTTGGATCTAGTGCATACAAATTTTTATGGTCCTACAAGAACAAGATCTTACTACGGTGAAAGGTACTTTATACTTTTTGTTATGACTTTTCTAGGATGATGTGGATTACATATCTAAGATATAAATCAGAGGCATTTGACAAATTCAAAATATCAAAGAAAAAGTTAAGGATGAGTCAGGCTTAGAGATAAAATATTTGAGATCAGATAGAGGTGGTTATTTTACTTCATATTTGTTCAATACCTACTGCGAAGAACATGGAATATATAGATAGACATCCGCTCCTAGGACACCACAAAAGAATGAGATAGCAGAGTGAAAAAACATAACAATATTAGATGCTGCTAGAACTATGTTGCTAGAAGGAAATGTATCACATGGTCATAGGAGAGAAGTTGTTGGTACTGCTATGTATACTTTAAATAGAATTCAGATCAGAGAAGGTACAAGTAAGACTCCTTATGAATTATGGTTTAATCATACTCCTACTGTGACATATTTTAGAATATTTGGTAGTAAATGCTATATAAAAAGAGATGATAAAATAGGAAAGTTTATGTTAGAAGTGATTAAGGGATCTTACTTGGTTGTTCCACTAAAAAAAAAGCCTATAAATGTTTTGTTAGAGTATATAGTTTTCCTCACTTATTAATTATATCATGTTGATATTAATTATTAAGTTAGTCATACTCTATTTTTCACTTAAGCTTTCTCTTAGGTTAGCCTTTTTCCTTTTTAAAGGTTGAATGCTTGTAATTGTTTTTGCATACTCTCTGAATACATTTTGAGCTCTCACTTTTTGAGCACAGAAGGGTTTCTGCTTTTTCTGTCTTTTGCTTCATTCTTTGTAAAAGGTATTTTGCATGCAGATTGGTCTTGAAAGTCAAAGCTGTATTTCTCAGTTTCTACATGGTATCAGAGCCACCCTGCTGCCGCCTGGTTTGAAGGTTTTTTGAAGCTGCGATTTGAAGACGACAGCCACAGCCTCTATGGGGTTTTTTTGTCATTTCTAAGGAGGCGCTATTTTTTAGAGTTGTTTGAGCTAAAATAGACTCCACCATCACGCTCAGAGGGCCTGGGAGATTTGAAATACATATAAAGTTTGACATATTTGGTCACAATGACCTCTAGAGAAATTTTTTTGGCCTATTAGGGCCGTACGACACAAAAATCGAGGCAAGATTTTTGGGGCTACCGAAGCACGCCGCCACCGCGCCACCCTAACACCGCCGCCGCCCCACCCCCGGCCTGCGTGCCACCCGCCGGCCACTGCGCCGCCACCAGGACCCGTTGCCACCGCCGCCCCGCCCGACCGCCTCCGCCGCGTAGCCCGACCGCCACCTCCACTGACGTCGCCGCCCACCGGCCACCTCTGCCTGGCTGGACGTCCCGTGACGGCCATATGGCTATCAAATTGTTTCTCAGGACTGTGTTTTTCCAGTGACCTTGTCTTTTGGGGGTACCTGTGCCTTTTTTGGCTCTACAGGGCTCATACGGACTCAGATTTTTGACTTTTATATATCGTCAAAAAGCTCTTTTTGAGCCCGTCACTCTCATCTAGGTCTCATTTTCTTATTTTTCCATTTTCTTGCCAGATTTTGTAGTCAAAGACACACCTTCTTTTGTGCTCTTGTTCTGCTTTGGAAACTTAGGTTTTTCTCAGGTTCTTTGTATTTTTTGCTTCATTTTGTGGTGTATGGGAGTTAGTTTGATAGTGTGTGGGGGGGGTGCATATTTCTTTCTACATTTTCAATTCAGAGAGACCCTTCTTCTTCCGTCTTATTCTCTCAATGTCGGACACATCCATTGTCGTTCTGACTCCACATAACTACCACACATGGAAGCCACAAATGACCAGAATCCTCATGTCACGAGGTTTATGGTCCTGCCTAGATATGGCTCAACCTGTTCTACTGAGGCCTTATGAGGCTCTTATGCACATGAATAGGATGGATGAGGCAATGGGCCTCATTTCCCTGAACGTTTCAGATGGGTTGTTGTTCCACCTAGATGGTCTAACCACACCCAGGGATATGTGAGACAAGTTTTCCACCTTGTTTGGCACAATGAATCAGTTTAGGCTCCTCCAGATAGATGCAAAGTTCACCTCCTTGGTACCTGAATCATTCACCAGCATTGAGGACTTCCTGATGAAGTTCAAGTCTCTTCGATCTATTTTACAGGTTGCTGGAAAGATGAAGTCAGATGATGAGTGTATCTTCCTAATACTCTCAAAGCTTCGTGGTCCTTATCATATTTTCACTTCTACAATCTAATCCACTATGGATGCACTGGGTGCACGTCATGTTATGCCCTCTTTTGAGACCTTCTGTGACAGGTTAACTCGTGAGCAGTCCAAGCTCAGTCAGATGGATTCTCTTATAGGTTCACAGTCACAGGCATTGCTTTCCAAGTCATCTCAGGATACACAAAAGCTGAAGCCAAAGAAGATATCTGATTCCTCTTCTCAGCACTCTACTGGCCCACCATCTTCTTCTAAGAAGGAGAAATAGAAGAATGAGAACCCTACCTATTCCTATTGTCAAAAGGGGCCCCATGATGAGTCACATTATTTTTAGAAGAGATTTGATAGCTACGAGAAACAGATTGTAGATTTTCAAGCTCTCCTTCAGAAGAGCACTATTTCTTCTCCATCCTCTTCCACCTCACAGGGGTCTGCTTTTCAGTCTTCTGCCTCATCTTCGACATCTAGATAGAATTTTGGATAGGGTCATGCATTACGGGCTTCTGTTGCATCCCCTTCTCAGGTCCCTTGGATACTGGATTCAAGTTCTTCTCACCATATGGCGTCTTCTCCAGAGATCTTCTCTTCTATTGAGGCTTCTCCCATTCCCCACATTCTCATGGGGAATAACACTGTTATGCCCGTCTGTGGGAAAGGTTCTGTATGCATTCAGGATGGCACATTCGATGATGTATTGTATGTTCCATCTCTATCTACAAACCTCCTCTTTATTTACCAGATTACACATAGTGGATCAGGGAAGACAGTTGCGTTCATGCCAGATTTAGTATTCATTCAGGATAGTGTGACAGGTGGCATTTTCGCTATAGGGACAGTTGATCATTCCACCCGTCTCTACACCTTTTCTCACTTTGGTCCACCATCTCCATCATCAGAGCACAACTCTCCTCTTTCGCGAGAGCATCATGTGGTGCAGTTAGGTCACTTGAACCTCTGTGTTGTTCCTGAGACCACTGCTGTGACTGCCACACCACCTCTTGTTGAGTTTTTTTTCTCTTCAGTAGGACTCTTCTTCAGCACTGCCAGACCCTCTAGCTCCATTCATAGAGCCACCAAGTGCAGTTGTTAAGGATTCTACAGAGGACACTCATCTCCCCTCTCATGATAGTGTCAGCACACCTGCCATACCACTTGCATTGGGGATTCCATTTCAGGATCCTCGTGTCTACTCCTTTGAGCATCAGCTCGGCCTTCCAGTGACACCTCATCTTTCAAGATTACCTCTTCAGTAATCACTATATTTCACTCCTTTGCATTGGAGTCACAGTGGTTTGTTCATTGATCCAGGGGTTCTTTCATTCTGGGGGGGCTTTGGAGCCTTGACCCTCTCTCATGGGGGGGTTGGCAGTACACATTGTACTTATGGATTTGAGAGAGTCTCTTGAAGTTATTCTTTGTCTTTTGCTTGCTTTTATATCTCTTTTTGGAGAGGAGTTTTTCCCACTGGGTTTTCTCCTTTATCTCTGGTTTACAGAGATTTCCTTGTTTTGGGTACCTGATCAGGCCTTGTTGCCGGGACCCATTTTCCTGCTTTCATAGCTGTGCTAGGTTAGCTTACCTCCTGAGCTTCACTTAAGGGGGGGTGTTAGAGTATATAGTTTTCCTCACTTAATAATTATATCATGTTGATATTAATTATTAAGTTAGTCATACTCTATTTTTCACTTAAGCTTTCTCTTAGGTTAGCCTTTTTCCTTTTTAAGGGTTTCATTCACCTTTAAGGTTGAATTCTTGTAATTGTTTTTGTATACTCTCTAAATACATTTTGAGCTCTCACTTTTTGAGCACAGAAGGGTTTCTTCTTTTTCTGTCTTTTGCTTCATTCTTTGTAACAGGTATTTTGCATGCAGATTGATCTTGGAAGTCGAAGCTGTATTTCTCAGTTTCTACATGTTTCAATCTGAGATTGAGGAAGATGATTAAAAGTGATTATGTGAGGATTGATAAAAAGTTCTAGATTCAAGAGAGAATGTATGACTATAATTTCAGAATACAGAGATCAAGGAGGACATTGCAAATCAAGAAGAACCTTTTGAGATTGACTGTGAGATCGAGGTATGTCAAGATGAATCAAATGATCCTACCAAAATCTCTAATACTTCGAAGTATGTTAAGAAAAACCATCCCGAAGATCAAATTATTGGAGGTGCAAATAGAGGAATGATGAAAAGATCAAAATGAAGAGATGATATTTGTTTGATTTCTCAAGTTGAACCAAAATCTACTGATGAGGCATGTAGAGATGAATCTTGGACTAAATCTATGCAGGAAGAATTAGAAAAAATAAAGAAGAACACTTGGGAATTGGTTCCAAGACCTAAAAAAAAGAATGTTATAGGAACTAAGTGGGTTTTCAGAAATAAGATGAATGAAGAAGGAATGATTATAAGAAATAAGGAAAGATTGGTTTGTAAAGGCTACTCACAATAAGAAGGCATAGACTTTGAAGAAACATTTTCTCCTATTGCTAGGTTGGAAGCAATAAGATTATTTCTTGCTTATGTTGCACATAAATATTTTAAGGTATATCAGATGGATGTGAAATCTGCATTTTTGAATGGAGATCTAGAGGAAGAGGTATACATTAAGCAACATGATGGATATCCTTTGACAAAATATGAAGACATGGTTGGCAAGTTGAAGAAATATTTGTATGGACTTAAACAAGCACCAAGAGCATGGTATGCAAGACTCAACATGTATCTACTTTGTCTTGGCTTCAGAAAAGGTATTGTAGACAACAATTTGTACTTAAGAACTAGTGAAGATGAAATTCTAATCATAGAAGTTTTTGTTGATGATATCATTTTTGGAGGAAATGATGTAATGAGTAAAATATTCTCTAAAGAGATGGAAAATAAATTTGAAATGTCAATGATTGGTGAGATAAAAAATTTTGTTGGATTGCAAACTAATCAGAACAAGAGTGGTATTTTCATTTCTTAGACCAAGTATCTTAAGGAAATGTTGAATAAATTTAGAATGGAAGATTGTAAACCTGTTGGGACACCCATGGTGACTAGTTACAAACTTACTAATAATGATGAAACTCAGAGTGTTTTTTAGACAAAGTACATATTAATGATTGGAGGTATACAATATCTAACTAACACTAGACCAGATATTGCTAATGCAGTTTGAATTGTGGAAAGATATCAAGCAGATCCTACAGAGACACACCTTTCTACTGTGAAAATAATTTTCAGATACTTGAAAGGAACCGTAGAGTATGGATTATGGTATAAAAAATATGATGATTTTATCTTACATGCATATACTGATGCCGATTGGCATGTAGTGTAGATGACAGAAAGAGTACAAGTGGAGGATAATTTTTCCTTGGAAAAAGGTTGGTTTCATGATTAAGTAAGAAGCAGGACTATATAGCTCAGTCTACTGCTGAATCTGAGTATGTTGTTACTGCTATAAATTCTACGTAGATTGTTTGGATGAAACAAATGCTAAAGGACATTGGAATAATTTTTGAAGAGCCAGTGGTTATCCATTGTAAAAACACTAGCACAGTGAACATGTCAAAGAATCCAGTAATGCATTCAAAGACTAAACATATTTTGATTAAGTATCATTTCTTGAGAGACAAGGTAGCAGAGAAGGAGATAAGATTGAAGTATATCAGCACAAAGGAACATATAATAGATATATTTACAAAACCTTTTCCAAAGGATGCCTTTGATTATCTCAGAGGTATGCTTGGGGTGGGAGCCGCTCCTTGCGAGAACTAAATTGATGCATGAATGCATCAGTCAAATGGCTTTCATAGATATATCATTTTCTGGACTTGATGTGTGGATCTACTCCTCAAGGGGAGTGCTCAAATGAGCATTATAGAATATATTTGGGTATTGCAGGCATGAAGATTTAAAAACGCTACACCTTGTAGAAGAAAGAATAAGAGTTATGGCACCCTTCACCATTGTTGTCAAAGGGGGATAGATTCTATGAGAAAATACCTATTGTTTAGGGAGAGCTATGTTGAGGATATTGAGAAGATTGTATTGAGAGCTTTGTTGAGGATATTGAGAAGATTGTATTGAGAGTTGTGTTGATGATATTGAGAAGATTGTATTGAGAGAGTAATTTTGGGTTAATGGATTTTCCCATATGTTGCAATCAATGAAAAAGGGGGATATTTTTGGAATTGGTTGTTGCTGATGTTGTTGGCATTCATGTTTTGTCACTGATGTCAACATATGTTTCTATGGAGGCAGAACAGACTGGTTATTACTATTTATTTATGACTGACAGAGGTGTACGGGTACTGTACAAATGATGCAGAATAATTGAAGATAGTGATGTGTACATGGATGTGTTGTGATCTTATTCCTAATTTCACATGACTTAATATTGTCTATTAGATAAGTTACAACTATTTTAGTGAAGACTGGGTACTGGACGGTGATAGTGATCTTTTGACAGAGTTAGTCTCTATGTTTTGAGTATAACTTACGAGCGATGTGGATTTTGGTTATAAAATATTAAGGGATGGAAGAAGACATGTTAAGGAATGTTCTTTATGTTTCTCAAGTCGTATGATTGTTGGTGTGTCAGTTGTGGTGTGTGTTATGGAGGAGACCTATTTGGGGCCGACTTCGGAGATGTAGCATGTATTATGGAATGCGAGCGTGAATTACAGATCTTGGATTATATTTGATGAATTGTAATTGATGTTTACTTGTTATAGGTATTGTGTGTATCTTAGTAAGGGGTTAAATAATTATTTTTATATTGGGAAAGCCTAATTGGCCGACCTAATCAATTATTGTAATAGGGTATATATGAGATCTTTTCTTTTGAAAAGAGTACGTAAGAGGTGAATGTGATTGAAGATAGAGACATCGAAGTATAGAAGTTGTGAGCTTGTTTGTCAGCTGGATGTAGAGAAGAGGTTGTGATTATATTAATTCATTAGAACTAACCAAGCAAAGAGAGTTATTATTAGACAGTCCACTGTATTGTATATTTCCTATATACACTTGTATTTTAGACTGTAAGTCCTGAGGGTGAAATTAACCTTCTTTAGGCAGAGTGCCTGGGCAGTGAGCCCACTGTTACTCTTGAATCCTAGTAGGATCTATCCTTTAACATGGACTGTGTACTGTAATGCATCAATAAGCTCCTAACAGGGCTAAATCTTTTAAAAGGGACACTATACTCTCAATACATTATTTGTGGGTGCAAATTCCCACTAGGGTTTCACCTTTAACAAGGTTTCCTCGACAACAAAGGATTGTGTTATTGTGTTGGCATTTACTGTGTTATCATTTAGATTAAAATTTTGTTTATAAAGCTTAATGTTTAATAATCTATCTCACAACCAATTCACCCCCCTCTCATTTGTGTTGGTGGACTATTAGATAGCAAGGCATATGAATGGATTAAGAAGTTCTATACAAGATGAGATCAACTTAGCAAAGATGAAAAGTATTGAAGACGCATATCAATTTTCCCTAAAAGTTGAGGAGAAATTGAACAAAAGATATGAATGAAGGAAAAGAGGAAGAGGTGGTAGATTTCCTAGAGGAAGAGGCAGATCTCATGGTGACAACAGTAGATCTGAACCGGACAAGACAAATCCAGACACATATCAAGACAAAGGAAAGACTGAGTGGAAAGGTGGAAGTTCATTCCGAGGAAGAGGAAATTACTCTCGAGGTGGTTATAAAAAAAGAGGGTTCCAAGGAACTTGTTACAATTGTGGTGAAGAAGGACATATGTCTTTTGAGCGTACACATGCTAGCAAGAAAGTTGGTAGTAGAAGAAATGCTTTGGTGCAAGAAGAGTCACTGAATGAACCTGAGAAGGAAGGAAATATAATGATCAGAAGGATACTTTGGAGTGAGAAAGATAAGCAAGATCGTGTAGGGAAAATTTTGTTCAAGACCAGATGCAGAGTTGCAGACAAAGTTTGGAATTTAATTGTTGATAGTGGAAGTTCAAAAAATATGACATCAGAGGAGATGGTCACAAGGTTGAAATTGGAAAGAATGAAGCATCTGAAGCCCTATCAGATTTCATGGATCAAGGATGAACATACATTAAAGGTGAGTGGACAATGTTTTGTGAATCTGAAAAATGGAAAGTATTATGATAAAGTGTTGTGTGATATTATGCCTATGGAATGTTGTCATATTTTGTTGGGTAGACCTTGGCAATATGATAGACATGCTATACATGATGGAAGAGTGAATAGATATACTAATTGGGTTGATGGTAAGAAGAAAATATTGTTACCTTTGGTGGAAGAATATGTTGATGAGATATGTACATCTGTGAAAGTTTGTTTGATGAAAGGTAGACAGTTTGTTAAGGATTTGAAAAGGAATGCTATTTTTATGCTTTGATTCCTAACAAACCAAGGAAGAATACAAAATATGAAGTTCCTGCAGAGGTTGATAAATTTATTACCGAGTACAAGGAGATAATTTTAGATAATGTACCTAATGGTTTACCACCAATGAGAGATATTAGTCATTGTATGGATTTGATTCCTGGAGCAAGTTTTCAAAATAAGGCACCACATTGATTGACACCGACTAAGAATGAGGAACTAAACTAACAAATTCATGAGTTGTTGAACAAGGGTTTGATCAAAGAAATTTTGAGTCCATGTGTAGTACCAACAGTGTTAGCACCTAAGAAGAATGGAGAATGGAGAATGTGTACTGATTCAAGAGCAATAAAAAAGATAACAGTTAAGTATAGGTTTCCTATACCGAGGATGGATGATATAATGGATTGTTTGAGATGAGAAAAATATTTTACCAAAATTGATTTGAAGAGTGGATATAATCAAATCATAATCAGAGAACGTGATGAATGGAAGACTGATTTGAAGACAAAATAAGGTTTGTATGAGTGGTTCGTTATGCCTTTTGGTTTAACTAATGCACCAAGTATATCTATGAGATTGATGACTGAAGTTTTGAAGAAATTCTTGAATAAATGTGTGATTATATAATTGGATGATATTATGATCTTCAGTAAGACTAGAAAGAGCATTTGATGCATATAAGACAAGTGTTGCAAAGATTGAAAGAGGAAAAGTTGTCGATTAATTTGAAAAAGTGCTCCTTCATGAAAGAATAACTTGTGTATTTAGGTTTTGTGATTTCAGGTGATGGTTTGAAGATGGATCCTGAGAAAGTTGAAGCTATACTTAGTTGGCCTACACCTGAGAATGTCAGTGAGGTAATATCATTTCATGGATTGACAAGTTTTTACAGAAAATTAATCAAAAATTTCAGTTATATTTGTAATGCTATGACTAAGACAATGAGGGAAGACAAAAGAGAATTCAAATGGACACATGGAGCTGATAAGAGTTTTGATAATTTAAAAAAAAAGGTTGAACTAAATTGCCTGTATTAGCCTTACCTGATTTCAATAAGGTATTTCAAGTTGAATATGATGCAAGTGGAAGTACAATAGGAGCTGTGTTGACTCAAGAAGGTAAACCTGTTGCTTTCTTTAGTGAAAATTTGAATGATGCAAAAAGGAAATATTCTGCCTATGATCAAGAATTCTATGCTATTGTTCAAGCTCTGAAGAAATGGAGACATTATTTGATGCCGAGTGAATTTGTGCTATTTAATGATAATAAGGCTTTACAATATTTGGGTAGTAAGAATAAGTTGAATCATAAACATATGAAATGGGTAGAGTATTTGCAAAGTTTCACATTTTTGATAAAGCATACAAGTGGAATTTCTAACCGAGTTTCTGATACATTGAGTAGAAGAAGATCTTTGTTGACTTAAATGAGAATTGAGGTTCTTGGTTTTGATGACATGAAGAATTTGTATGAAAATGACCCTGATTTTTCTGAATAGTAGAGAGTGTGTAGAGAACCTATTCCAAGTCAACCGAATAAGTATGAAGACTATTTCATTCAAGAAGATATGTTGTTCAAAGGTATTCCATTGTGTATAATGAGAGGATCAATGAGAACTAATTTGATCAAGGGGAAACATAGTAGTGGTTTGGATGGACATTTTGGTATTGATAAGACATTGAGTTTGCTTAAGGAAAGGTATTTTTGGCCTCAGTTGTATAAGAATTTTCAAAAATTTGTGAAAAGTTGTAGAGTTTGTCAAGTTGCAAAAGGAGTAAGTCAAAATACTGGTTTGTATACACCAATTTCTGTTCCTGAGAAACCTTGGAGTGATATTAGTATGGATTTTGTTCTTGGCTTACCCATGACAACAAGAGGTAATGATTCCATATTTGTTGTTGTGGATATATTTTCTAACGTGACACATTTCATACCATGTAAGAAAACATCAGATGCAATGCATATATCAGATCTTTTCTTTAAGGAGATTGTCAAATTGCATGGATTACCCAAGAGAATCATCTCTGACCGAGACAGTAAGTTTGTTAGATATTTTTGGTAAACACTTTGGAAGAAGATGGACACCGATTTGAAATATAGTTCTACATTTCACCCACAGACTGATAGAAAAACAAAGGTTGCAAAACAAAGTTTGGGTAACCTATTGAGATGCTTAGTTTGAGATACACCAAGTAATTGGGATTTGATGTTAGCACAAGCAGAGTTTGCATATAAGAGTTTAGTGAATAGAAGTACTAGAAAAAAACCTTTTGAGATTTTTCATGGCATACAATCGAGAGGTATATCAAACTTGAGAGATATTGCTGGAGAAGAGAAGAGAAGTGATGAAGGAGATAAATTTTCTAAGTTTATGAAGACATTGTGAACTGCCTCACAATAGGTGCTTAATAATCATTCCCAAAGCCTCTCTTAGGAATAGTTTATTCAATCTAAGGATCAATTCTCCCACCATGAGGTGCATTTATTTTTTCAACCTAGGGACGTATACTTGAAATGGTACGACACAGTATGTGCACTAAATTCCTTAAAGAGTCACTCTACCTATGCTGCAGGAAAGTAAAATACATGAAAGGAATCTATACTAAGGTTGTAAGAAAGGAAACACACCTACTCCTTATTGAAATGAACACTACAAATTAAAAACTCTACTTAGGACTATTCTTTCAACCTAGAGCATTCACTATAACTATCCTTGCAAGTGCTGCAGGAACATTCACAAAGTACAATGCTGCAGGAAGAAACTATAATCTTCTATCTAGAATACTAGAAATGCAGGAAGTAAATATATTCTACTTCTACTCTAATCCACCTCCCAAGTGGGCCCCCTTGGTTGGCTTCTTCTAATCTATGAACACAAAATATAAACCAAAAGTTACTTCATTGTATTCCAAGAACTGATTACATGAGAATGGTATGTGAAACTGAAAATGAACTTGATGTGCAAGATACAATCATAACATTGTATTCCAAAATCTTTGAACTTACAAAATAATAGTCTCCTCCCTATAAATAGAGGATTGAATTCTTTATTCTAAAATAGAAAAGGAACCATCTAATTGAAACTATGCCATAGAGAAAAACAAGAAAAACAATAGCCCACGACATATGTAATGAAGTCTGGGCGACCAAGTCAACATGCTAGAAGTGCGAAAGGAATATAGAAGCACTTCATTCATGCATTTTTGAAAAAGTGGCTCCTTATTTGTAGTAGTTGTGTCTTCTAATGCCATGATGGTTATCCGCCTGTAGCTGGTCTTTATCATTCTTTTTGATTGTTGTCGACCACTCCCAAGCAGCTCCTATTTCCTAGCAGGTTAGTTATCATGCAAAGATATTCATACAAGTAGCCTAATCAAATTAATCCAGATATTAGAACACACATTATGACTATTATATGAAATACTGCAATATATATAATATTGGCACAATATGACATATCTATTCTACCCATAGGTTTAATGGTTCTATCTGTACTTTGACATGAGTTCAACTGATTATAAGTCAACAATTGTTTTGGTAATACTTAAAAATAGAGTATAAAGATTAATATAATAGAGACAATAAATGGTCTCATCATCTTCCCCTTGGTAAGCTGAATGCTTTTCCTCAAGCATTACATCTTCTGGTAGTTGCTCTGAAATCTCCAACCTCTGTTCTCCCTCGCCTCTAGTTCTTGAAAGTGTAGTAAAACCCCCTTGTCTTCTCCCAGACATCCACTCTATAATCCTCCTATAGTCAGCCAAGTCTGTCAGTATCGATGTCATACATGGGCCATAGGAGCATTGGTGGCTGCATGGTGAGTGGACACCAAAGTTCCTGTCTAATTTGCCTTCCTAGTTGCATATATTTTGGTGCTCTTTGAATAGTTGCTTAGAGGTTGATAGGACTATGTGGTTCAGATTTCTTCAATGCTTCGGATAACCTACCCATCTACTTTTGGCACTAGCCATGGCTCTCTGAAAGGTGAAGTAAGACAAACCATCATACTCTACATAGACCTCTGTTCAAATTCCAAAAATTTTATACTTGGTTTCCTCCTTATTTTTTCCATATGTCAAATTGAGCCAATCTCTAAGGAGTATATCTGGCTTGCTTCTCTCTGCTCTTAATGGTAATGGCTATGTTTTCTCCTATTCCCTATAGTTTTCCAGCTATCTTTCATAGTTGGATTCATTGTTCATCCAAGACATTAATGCCCTTAGGTGTACATCCCTTATATAAAGTAAAGGGTTTCACTCAGTCTCTGCTGGAATGATGAAGTTATGCATGTAGAGTTCACAAAGTAGATTTTGCTGCCATGAAGGAAGGGTCTGGTAAAGGCCATAAAATTCTTGGACTGACTTGAACTCAAAATCTATATCTTTAATGGTCATCATTAGTTGGAACAAGAGGAACTATTCTTTCAGACATATGGTATAAACCCTAGGGGGTGGTCTACATGCAATTATTTGATCAACCAATTTGAGGGCATGATCCATCTTTTGTTTCCTTTTTTCCAATTGCTCTTTCAATTCTGCAATCTCATCTGCTTGCTCTGTTGTGACTTTCTTCAGTTTCTTTTTCTCTTCTCCCCATAAAGTTGTTGTTAAAACATACTTGTTATGTAATCCAAAGAGAAGCGTCTGCAAGGTGATTGGGCCAAAATCCTATGCCTGGGTTCTCTGCTTCCTCTGTTCCTTCCATGACTGCTCTAAGAAACTTATTAACCAAGTTCTGTTGTAGGGCACTAAGGAAGTTTATGTGTAGGCTGATTGATGGATTAATGAGGCACTCTCCTCATTTCTGTCTGGAATATCTTGATGGATTTCCTGGGAACTATTTTGGTAAACACCAGGTTCAGCTTCATAAGTTTCTGTTGAATGCGGAGGAAAGTCTGGAACCGCAGACTGATTTGGGGAGTCATTTGGAATGATTTGTATATTGGGATGTTCATCAAATTTCAAAGGAGAAGCAAGTTGGCTCTCTGAGGACAATCTAGGGAGTTGTCCTCTCATTCTATGGCTTCTTCGCACAGGGGTTTCCTCAATCTCTACAACCTTTTTCTTAATAGCCTTCTTCAACTTTTTTGTTGCAGGAACTGACTTCCTTTTCTTCCCCTTTGAAGAAGTAGGGGTTTGTGGTTTGGCTGCAGGAATGGAAGTTTCTCCCTCTAATTTTCATTTTCCTTTGGTTTGGGAAGAAGTGGGTACATTTCTCTCATGAGCAGGTAAAGGCATACTTTCTTGTAGATTTTCAGTTTCTGCCACCCGAGTATCTTGCTCATCGACTGGGTCAATTGGTATTACATCATCATGACCAATTTGTATGTTAGGGTTAACTTATGGTTGTAGGGTTTTGTGCTGGACAAACTAAAACCATGCCATGGGAGAGGCATCCCTAAGATATATTTCTATTAATAATTTAATTAGGGCATGGTGGGTGACAGAATTGACATTTCCTTTTTGGGTCTCCTCAGCACTAATGCATAGCATATTGTGCAAGAAATTTGGGACATTTACTAGTAGATTATACCTTACATAACTCAGTAATTTGAAATGATGTGCGTGAAAATTGGAAAATCTCCCTTTGCATGTAAAATACCTGATAATATGCATAGCCAACTCATTATATGATGGAGGGATAGACATTCTTTTGCACCCTTGTTTGTTAATTTCCAGTTAAGGGTCGCCTAGTAGGGTGAACTGGGCCCTAGCTGATCTGGTATCATGAACATTAGGGTAGTGCTCTCCAACCATTAGTAATCTAGTAACTTCTACTATCCGCTCCTCTATTGCAACCACTGTCAATCCCCATATAGTTTCTTGCCCTTCTTTGAATGTACTTGCAAATTTAGCTGCTGAGTCCTCATCAAATTCTGTTAGCTTTAAGAAATACCCTAACCAGCCACATGCATTAAACCTTCTTACCGCTTCAACATCTAAAAGTAACACACACCATGCACTACTGACTCATGTCTCTATAGCTGGCCTCCCATATGTGCTTTCCAATTTCCAATTTGTCTGCTCTGTAGTAGATAAATGCCTTGTTGTTTAAATTTTAGACTACTCATTTTTGAAAAACTATGGGCTTCCTTCTAAATTCCTCTGTTATCCTCAGTATGAACAATGGTGATGTATTTTAACAAGAGAAATTATAGTTCTTACTGCGGGTTTCCACATAACTTAGTTATAAGTCACATCAGGTCTAACAATCAGAGATAATTTGGGAATAAAGGTACGACAGTTGTGCAATATAGTAATGGACTTTAATGAGACAAATGCGAAGTACAGATTTGAGGTGACATAAAATCTTTCAGGAGTAAGTAGAAATGAAATTTTAGGAATTAATACACTTCCCTCCCCCTACAAAACATTGACAAGTGTCCACACTTGACATACTTGGCACGAGGAATGGAACTGGCTTAATGTTGTAATGATATATTTATTGCAGTACTAGATATATCATCAAAATCTATGCGCTAAAAATGGAAAATTTGAAAAGATTGTGCCTATCATTTGATCTTCACACGTGCCAGAAAAAGGTGGCAAGAGTGGAAAGAAAGTGGCGGTGGCTTACGTCAGCGTACTCGGCTCTTATCGAAAGCAAAGAAATGAAAAGTTTTATGACGTGGAAGGCGGGTGGGTGGAAGATAGAGAAATGAGATGAGTTAGAAAGAAGAAGTGGAAAGTGAATGGAGGAATGAACTTCATGTAAACATGAATTTTTTATCATGGACATGCTAGATGGAATTCTATTGAAGAGCTATAGAAAGAAGGTTTGCACCCTCTGCTGTAGGAAGTGTTACCTGTTGCTCATTTGAAATTTGTTGTCAGAACTGCTGTAGGAAGTCTTCTTTTGTTTGAGGTTGGTGATACAACTTTAGCTGATGTCCATTGACTAATAGCTTGAAATGTACTAGATCAATTGTGGTCAACTGGATGGCTCCATTTGTGAAGACATGGTTTATTTCATATGGCCCCAGCCATCTTGTCTACAACTTGCCTCGTATTTCTTTGAATCTTGAATCGTATAGCAATGCCCAATCGCCAACTTGAAACTGTTTGTTCTTAATATGCAAGTCATGCCATTTTTTTCTTTGTTTCTGGAGTATTTCAGTTCTCTCCAGGGTAGATTTGCATATTTCATCCAAGGAATTGAGATGCAGCAATCACTCTTTCTGTGCTGCGAGAAGATCAATATTTAACTCCAAT
Organism: Thuja plicata; assembly: GCA_018584345.1. NCBI lineage: Eukaryota > Viridiplantae > Streptophyta > Pinopsida > Cupressales > Cupressaceae > Thuja > Thuja plicata. Next base: position 471,154 of record MU225716.1, read on the forward strand.
GCTGTCTGCAAAGTCTTGTGTTCAAATTCAATGGGTAGCATGGCTGCTTTTCCATATAACAGCTCAAATGGAGTGAAACCTGTAGTGGTTTTCTAGGTTTTTCTATACACCTAGACGGCTTATGATAGCCTGCTACTCCAGTCCCGGTGATGCAAATGAACTATTTTTGTTAAGATGGCTTCTATTTCTCAATTTGTAACTTCAGCCTGTCCATTGGCCTGAGGGTGATAAGGGCTTGACTTCCTATGTATGATATTATATTCTTTCATAAGCTCTATTATTAGATTAGAAGTGAATTGGGTGCCTTGGTCAGTTAGAAGTTCTCTCGGTACTCCATATCTGGTGAAAATTTCATCATACAAAAATTTTGCAACCTTATGGTCCCGGGCATGTTTCATAGCTTTTACTTCGACCCATTTGGTCAAATAATTAGTGCACACCAGGATGTAAGACTTCCCATTGGATGGAGGGTATATTGGACCAATGAATTCCATGCCCCATTTGTCAAATGGAGTTACCACCAGCTGTGGATTTAGGGGCATTTCATCTGATCTAGTTGGTCGGCCCATTCTCTAACATTTGTCACATTTCCTTGTGTAGTTGGCTGCATCCTTTTGAAGTGTAGGCCAGTAATATCCAGTTGTTAAAATCTTTTGGGCTGTCCTTTTTGATACAAAGTGTCCCCCACATGGTTCATTATGACATGCATGGAGAATGTCATATGTCTCATCATCTCGCATACATCTTCTCATTACTTGATCAGGTCCAGTATAAAATAGTATGTTATCAATTTAAGAGAAATTAAATCTTTTCTCAACAAGCAATGTCCTATCCTTGTAAAAAAAATGTGTTGGCATTTTGTTAGCTGCAAGGTAATTAGCTATGTCAGGATACCATGAACTTTGGACAACAATACGAAACAAGTGCTCATCTGGAAATGCATCATCTATCAGAGTAGTGTCTTCTTCAACATGGTAAATTATGGATAGATAATCAACTACTACATTCGCCTTGCCAGGCTTATCAACTATAGTAATATCAAATTCCTGCAAAAGAAGAAGCCATCTTGCTAACCTGCCTATAATGGTAGGTTTGTTCATGAGATATTTTATTGCTACATGGTCAGTATGAAAAAAATAGGATAGCCAGTTATGTAATGACAAAATTTGTTCAGAGAATAAACTACTGCTCGTAATTCTTTCTCAGTCACTGTATAGTTTAACTCTGGTCCATGGAGGCTCTTGCTAATGTAGTAAATTGCATTCTCTGGGTTACTAGACTTTTTTCCTAGGACAACACCTATTGCGTAGTTTGAAGCATCTGTATGAATGTTAAATGACAAATACCAGTCAGGACCCCTAAGTATAGGTGCAACTGTCAACAGTTTCTTAAGTTGCATGAAGGATTCATTACATTCATTTGTCCAATTAAATTTAGACTATTTGGTAAGCAAAGTATACAAAGGACTAGCTATTTGACTAAAATTTTGGATAAACCTCCTATAGCAACCAACATGTCCTAGGAAAGACCTAACATCCTTTTGATTTGTAGGAATAGGTAGTGTGAGAATTACCTCTATTTTTGTAGGATCTACCTGGATTCCAGCTTTGGAGATAAAATGTCCTAGCTCTACGCCTTCTTGCATCATCATGAAGCATTTCTCACTGTTGAGAGAAAATTTGTGTTCCTAACATCTGATTAGTACTCTTTCTAAATTCTTCAGGGCCTCCTCAAAGGTGACACCAAATGTAGTAAAGTCATCCATATATATCTCCATACAATAATGTGATATGTCAGCAAAGATGTTGATTACAACTTTCTAGAAAGTAGCTGGTGCATTGCATAAGCCAAATGGTAATATAGAATAAGAATATGTGCCCCATGGGCATGTGAATGTAGTCTTCTCCTGATCTTCTGGAGCAATGCTTATCTGGTTGTAACCATTGTATCCATCCAGAAAGGAGAAATATTTCTTACTAGCCAGAGTGTCCAGGACTTGATCAATAAAGGGTAAAGGAAAATGATCCATCTTTGTGGTGTTATTCAACTCTCTATAATCCACACATATTTTCCATTTCCCTCCTTTCTTAGGTACAATGACCAAAGGTGATACCCACTTTCTATCAGAGATTGGATAGATGAAACCAACATCTAGTAATTTTTGTAATTCACTTTTGACTATTTCTCTCAATGCTAGATTTATCCTTCTCTAAGGCTGGCGTAGTGGTAAGCTGCCATCATTAATGTAGATCCTATGGGTGCAGAGTTTGGGATTCAACCCTAGCATGTCACCATAATCCCAAGCAAAGGCTTTCTCATGCTTATGTAAGAGTTTTGTTAACAATGCCAATTGTGGGGGTGGCAACTTGTTGTTTACATGCAGATTGTGACCTAGGGAAATTTCCACAGTAGTTGTTAGCTCTACCATTGAAATTTTAGGTACTGAGCTTGTAGCTACTTCACATGGCAATAATTGGCTAATTATCTCAGGGCTTACTGGAAAGACACAATCTTCATAGGTACATAGATGTATAATAGAACTTTCAAAAACATCTTTTGCTACTATACACTCATTTGTAAGAATACTCTATATTACATCATCTTCCTCTTGCATTTTCAGAAAAGACTGCTTGTGCATCATCATAAGTTGGGCAACAGAGTTGGTCTCTTCTTCCTCATCCCCTGGTTTTGGCCAAATAGGATCTCTCAAGTTTGGCTGAGGCTCGACAGGAGGATAGAGTGCTAGCTTCTTTATTGTCTAACCATTTGAAATTGTCATACTTCCTGATCTGCAACTAATTTTTGCATCTGTGGTGGCTAACCAATGTCTCCCTAGGATGACTGGATAGCCAACAAAGTTTACTTTTGGTGATAATATGAGAAAATCAGTAGGGTATTCCCATGAGTCTAAGGTGACTACCACATCTTCTATAAGACCATCTAGAGTGACTATTGAACTGTCAGCAAGTTGTAACACTGTTGGAGTTGTTCTCAAACCCTCTATACTTAGTCTGTGCATTGTATCTTTGGTCATTACATTTATGGCTGCTCCCAAATCAACTAAAGCATTTTTAACAGATTGTCCATTAATTATCAAGTCAACTATTGGACTTACAGGGTCTGAATACTTGGGTATAACAACCTTGCCCAACATAATATCAACAAGTTTCCCTATGACATGAATTATTTGAGGGCCCTTCTTTTTCCTTCCAGGCTTTTTAAGGCATGCGTCCTTAATAGCTTTTCCATAGATAGGAATGTCTTTGATAGCTTGAAACAGAGGTAATTTGCATATTTTTAAGCTTCTCAAGAATGTCAAATGAAATTTCTTCTTGGGACATAGGATTTTCTATGGTAAGCCTTTGTGGAAAAGGAGGGTCAACTAAGGTTTTAACTTCAATTTTGCTGGATTTTTGAGTTGATTGGGTGGTATCTTGTAATTTAGCCTCTGGAAGAGGTGATGATGTTGTAGGAGTGTCTACAACTTCTATGATAATAGGATGTTCAAGTGCAGGCAGAGTAGTACCAGACCTCAAATGGATATCAGATATCTCAAGTGCGTAGGTAGGGTATTGTTGTGTATCAGTGGTATACATTGGCTGCTACCGTTTCTTGCTATTTGGATTTGGTTGCGACTAAGAAGGCAATTGGGTTTGCTTTGGATTGGGGCTAGTGGTTGTAGGAGGTGGAATTTTTGCAGGAGGAGGGACTGGCGGTGGCAGTTGTGGAAAAGTAGGATTTTTGGTTAGGCCACTGTGGAGGCCCCCTCCATTGGTTATTTTGTTGCCAATTTCCTTGCGGTGGTTGCCATTGATTTTGCTGGTTGGGCCACTGGTTATTCTACTGGTTAGGCCATTGGTTATTTTTCTGGTTAGGCCATTGGTTATTTTTCTACTAGTTATTTTGCTGGTTAGCCCATTGGTTATTCTAAGCTGGCTGAGAGTACTGAGAAGGATTCTGATAGCTTTGGTTTTGCCATTGACTATTGTAAGGAGTTTAAAATTGTAATGGGTCCTAAGGCATACCTTGTCGTCAAGCCCATAGTCAATGTTGAGCAATAAAGAACACTTTCTCATCATATCCTTCTATCTTCATGTACTTGGTAGGCAAATGTTGATTTTCCAGGTTTACCACCAGCTTGCATCTGCAGTCTTTCTTTTGTTTACGACAATGTGGACAGTACTCAGCTAAGTGCAATTCAATGTCTGCATGTTTCTTCTTGGTAGTCATGGTGTCGAGATGCGTAGCAACATCATTAATGATGTCTTGCTTGAAATATGCTAGAAAATTAGATATCTCCAACTTAGAAACGCCTGAATAGCTCCCTTTAATGACTGTAGATCGATATCCTCTACTTTTCTTCCTAGTTGATCTGGAGTAGTTGAGACAGATTTCCTTGAGGTCATCCCAATAATATTGGGATATGTCCCCACCATCCATGAGGTCCAATGCTTCCAAGCAGTTGTCATTCACTCCTCTTAAGAAGACTAGTTTCTGTGAATTCTCCACCAGAACATGTTGGGGATTCTTCTGCATGGTGTACAAGAAGTGTGAAACATAGTCCTCCAAGGTTTCGTCCTCCTTCTGCGACATTATAAAAATTTCATCTCCCCTTGGGTCACTCCCCTTGCAATATTCTTTGTATTTCTGTAGAAACAGAGTCTGCATCTCATCCCATGTGCCTGTTGCATTTTCTCCTAGGCCCATGAACCATCGTAAGGCCGACTCCTTTAGTGTTGCTAGAAACAGTTTGAGTTTGTGGGCATCAGTGTTATAGTCAAAGCTAAGATAGAGGATGTCAAACTTGAACAAAAAGGTGTCAAGATCTTCAGTTATTAGCCCATAAAACTTCTGAAGTGCAGCAGAGAGTATATTTTTGAGATTGACATTGTTTATAAGGCTCGGCAGAGGAAACGGGAAAGTAGGTTGTGCCATTACTGGAGGTATTGGGAGTTGGAGTTATTGTTGGAAAGGAAATTAGCCACAAGATTGTTAACAATAGGTGCATTTGGGTCAGATTTATCAAGAAACCTGGCTAATATTTCAGTGAAAGGCCGAAGACCACTTATATCAAAAGGCTCTTCTCCAGCTGAAGATGCTGCAGGAAACTCGGGACTTGCGTCAACAAAAGGCAACACAACTTCTTCAAATTTGCAGACTCTCTTGGAAGAAATCTACCATATTTGTCTCTTCTTCTTCCCCTTCGATGCATGCAAATGAATTCTTCACACTGGTGAAGCAAATTTAAAACTACAACCACTAAAAATTATCTTAGAATAAAAGAAATGACTCAAAAATTTTCTTAGCTTGACACCATCCCCGAAAGTGGTGCCAAAAATGAACCGCCTCACAATAGGTGCTTAGTAATCATGCCCAAAGCCTCTCTTAGGAATAGTTTATTCAATCTAAGGATCACTTCTCCCACCATGAGGTGCATTTAGTTTGTCAACCCAGGGACGTATACTTGAAATGGTACGACACAGTATGTGCACTGAGTTCCTTAAAGAGTCACTCTACCTATGCTGTAGGAAAGTAAAATACATGAAAGGAATCTATACTAGGGCTGCAGGAAAGGAAACACACCTAATCCTTACTGAAATGAACACTAAAAATCACAAGCTCTACTTAAGCCTATTCTTTCAACCTAGAGCATTCACTATAACTATCCTTGCAAGTGTTGCAGGAACATTCACAAAGTACAATGCTGCAGGAAGAAACTATAATCTTCTATCTAGAATACTGGAAATGCAGGAAGTAAATCTATTCTACTTCTACTCTAATCCACCTCCCAAGTGGCCCCCCTTGGTTGGCTTCTTCTAATCTATGAACACAAAATATAAAACAAAAGTTACTTCATTGTATTCCAAGAACTGATTACATGAGAATGGTACATGAAACTGAAAATGAACTTGTTGTGCAAGATACAATCATAACATTGTATTCCAAAATCTTTGAACTTACAAAATAACAGTCTCCTCCCTATAAATAGAGGATTGACTTCTTTATTCTAAAACAGAAAATGAACCATCTAACTGAAACTACACCAGAGAGAAAAAATAGGAAACACAACAGCCCACAACATATGTAATGAAGTCTGGGCGACCGAGTCAACATGCTGGAAGTGTGGAAGGAATATAGCAGCGCTTTGTTCATGCATTTCTGAAACAGTGGCTCCTTATTTGCAGTAGCCATGTCTTCTAATGCCATGATGGTTATCCACCTGCAACTGGTCCTTATTGTTCTCTTTGAATATTGTCGACCACTCCCAAGCGGCTCCAATTTCCTAGTAGGTTAGTTATCATGCAAAGATATTCATACAAGTAGCCTAATCAAATTAATCTAGATATTAGAACACACATTTTGACTATTATATGAAATACTGCAATATATATAATATTGGCACAATATGACATATCTATTCTACCCATAGGTTTAATGGTTCTATCTGTACTTTGACATGAGTTCAACTGATTATAAGTCCACAATTATTCTGGTGATACTTAAAAGCAGAGTATAAAGATTAATATAATAGAGACAGTAAATGGTCTCATCACATTGCATGAAGATGTAAAACATAAGTTGGAGCAAAGTTATCAATAATACAAGGATAGTGTAGATAGATTAAGGAGAAATAAGACTTTTAAAGTTGGTGATGTAGTTATGGTTCATTTGAAGAAAGGCAGATTTCCTATTGAAACATATGGTAAATTGAAAATGAAGAAATTTGATCCTTGCAAGATATTGAGAAGATTTGATAGTGGAAATGCTTATGAAGTATAATTACTTGATGACATGGATATATCACCTATATTCAATATTTTAGATCTGTATGAATACCATGAACCTAATGAAGAAGTGACAGTACCAAGTGATTATTCTAAAAAATAGATGAAAGAAGTTGAGCATATTTCGAAACACAGAGTTGGCAGAAGTAGAAGAGGAAAGAATTACATGGAGTATCTGATAAAATGGAAGAACAGACTGATTGAGGACTCATCTTGGATTTCTCAATTTGAGTTGGATTCAATTTAGGTTGGACCTGACACATGATTTGGAGAATCATTTCTTTTATCCCCTGGTGTCTGATGCAAGAGCATCTTGTGTTCTTGGTAATCATGATCAACCAAAAATATGTTTGCTTTGGTTTAGTAGCTTGTTGGAGGCTGCTCGGTAACTACTTTTGTTTTCTCCATTGAAGACTTGTTTATTCTCCGCTCGGGCTTGGTTACTTGTTTTTGTCTTTCTTTACTGATGGGTCTCAATAGTTGTTTGGCTACTCGGGGAAGTTTTCACCGACTGGTCTCTGTGCTCAGTTGGCTTTCTTACCGAGTTGTGTATTTTGATGTTGGATCTTCTAGCCGACTTCTGCATTTAATTTTTGTAGCGTAATTAATGTTGGGATGTCTCATGGGGACATGTATTAACCTAAATCTATGTCATTTCTATTTCCTATGTTGGATCTTTAGGATCTTAGTGCTGACCTCTTTGGTGGACTCTTGTATATATGTAAGATCCAACTTTTTCTTAGTAAAAATGTAAAAAGCGTATATATTTATATTTATAGAATGTATAATAATATCAATATGGATAGTTTAGATAGTGGTCTCAATAATAAGATCCATCTTAATCCTCATCTCTAGCCCTTAATGACTCTCTAAGATTGGTTCTTTCTTCTATCAACTCATTTCGTGTCGGTGACATACAATTGACCTTTATTTTAGATATGTCAATGGGAGACTCACTTATCTCTCAAATAGGACCTAAACATATGAGATTACACATAGTGAAATGATGAGATACACAAATATACATAGACAAGGAGGGTCTACCAGTATCAACCAATCCAACAAGTGTATCAATTTCATGCAATTAAGCGAATTACACAAAACAAACTACAACAATCTCTAGGTGTGTTATCAAAGGTTGGGGAGCAAAATTAGGAGAGGGAATATATGAGCCTTATACAAATTTCATTTCTCCAGGTTTATCTTGAGGCATTACTTTACCTAATTCTTAAAAATCTCTAAAATCAAAATAGTTCACATGCTTTTCCAAAAAAAAATTGACATATAGTATGTGAAGGAAATGTTATGGAAAATCAAGATTATTGTTGGTTGGTTTATCAAAAATCATCCACCAAAAATCCCAAAAAAAATTGTGTGATACCCACCTGTGTGTGTCATTTGATGGTAAATTTGGGCTTATGCACATCAATGAGTTATCTAGTTTTCGGATTGACAAATGTTATGCTAATTGGAATTTTGATATTTATTTAACCTAGTCATATGATAATCCATCAACATATTGTTGCCTCTTTTCCTCTCACCATTCTATAAATGATTGATCTTGGTTTATACAGGTTTGAACACGAGTAATTATCCCCTCTAGTGGCAGTAATTCAGGACAACCAAGGGTGCCTATGGTATACTTCACAAATGTTCTTCAATTCAGTCAGGTTACCATCAATTAGGTATTGAATTGAGGGAGGGTTTGGTAGGGGAGGATTGGTTGGTGGAGGATTTGGTGGGGGAGGATTTGGTGGGGGAGGGTTTGGATTTTAAATAGATTCAAGCATTGATATACCTATTTAAAGTTGAAAACTAAAAATTTAACATTTTTTTATCTATAAGATGAAATTTATATATTAAAACCTAATGTATATTATAAATTAAGAAAAAAGAATGCTAAAACCAAAAAAATGAAAAAACTAAAAAAATGCACTTACCTTGCAAATTAGATGAAGAAATGAGAAAAAAGGAAACAAATATCTATTTTAATCGGATATATGTTTGCTACGTCATTTTCTCTTTGTAGTCACAATTGCATTTGTAAAAATGAACTTTTTATTTTTATATACATTTAACAAAATAAATAAATGTAATTCCAAATGAATATATGTTTTTAATATTTATTTTTATATCATTTTCAAACCATACACACACATACAACTCTAAGAAACTTATATTTATTCCATATATATATGTATGTATGTATGTATGTATCATCAAAAAATGAAAGAACTTCCATTTTGGACTGGTTTATCCCTCCGAGTAAGTGGTTTTGGGTCATTTCAAGCACCTTGAATGGGTCTCTGACTTGGATCTGGATTTTCCCCCTGTTCTGCCCCATTTCCCACTTCTCTCTGGCCTGTTTCTGGCATCATCAACTACAAACCTGATATTTTTGACCTCAGGGTCAAAATTGACCTTTCTGGGTCAAGGTCGACCTCAACCTTGACCTAGGTCAAGGTCAAACTCAACCCTAGACTAGGTTAGAATGAACCTCGATTCTGACCCAGGGTCCAGATTTCAAGTTTCTGAGGTTTCCGGATGTCGAGCTTCGGAAAGATTTAATTCCCACTTCCGGGTCAGCTGTTTCAGTCTTCGAGGCAACGAATCTTGAAATTATATTTAATATAGGTCCACTTCTAGGGGTATAGGTTTAATGGTAATTTAATTCTCCTATGTAGGCCTCTCTAGAAGATTATGCCCTAGATTTGTATATAAGGAAGCTTTCTCCTCTCATTTTCTCTAAGTGAAATCTAAGTGTGAAGGACAAGATAAGAAGCAAGATTTGAAGCAAGCTAAATATCTATTGAAGCATTCATCTACTCTCAAGCATCCAAGCACTCAAGCACCTTCAAGCATTCAATTCATCAAGGAGATCCATTGGTAGCCATTGAAGGATTCAAGCTCTATGGAGTCCCCTTGTTGAAGATTTCTCCATCCACATTCCTCCAAACCTCTTCCTATTCAAAGATCCATTCAAGATTGGTGTTGAAGATCTACACGCAATTGATTTGAGACATCCTACATATGACATTCTACATTCTACATCCATTTGGTGCATATATACTTGTGGATCCACGGATTTGAATCTGCCACAAGAATTTCTATACAAGCAAGGTGAATTTGTTCATTTACTTTGTTTACTTATACAATTTTAATTCAATTATAAGGTTAATTCTAAAACTGGGGTTTGACCAAGGCAAACCCCTTCCCCCTAACAAACAAACCATTTTTCTTGCATGGACGGGTTCAAAAAAACAAATTGGAGTGTAGATCCGGATACCCTTTTCGGCAAACTTTTAGGATCCGAAAACAGTTTTTTGTCAGACTGTGCAGGTCAAAATAAAAAATTATGGGTCACAATCGGAACTTTTGGGTCAGAATAAAAAATTATGGGTCACAATCAAAACTTTTGGTGCAGAATCAGAAATCTTGGGTCAAAGGTGACACTCATTTTTGGGTCAAAATTGACCTTTCTCAAGAAAAAATAGATTTTTGGGTTTTGTAGATCTCATAGTTTCAGTTCAGGATCGCGAAAATCAACAGTTTTTGAGACCGTTTCATAGGGTTTTCAGTAGATTCTTTTTCAGAGGTATGTATTTTATTCCAATATCCTTTGCAAACATTTCTAGATTTACACCCCTTATCATAACAATTAAATGTATGTGGATAATATGTGCATAGGGTCACTTTTATGAGAAAACCCCCATTGTTCTAAACCCTATCCATATTTTCTATATTACATTTTGGTGAACCCGCGATAGACAACTCTTTCTTTTTGGTGTTAGATTTGGATCTTATGTTAGATCTTACATACATTTAAAAGTAGATTTATTTTATGCTCTTGCATTTATATGTCAAAAATAAATAAAAACCACAAAATTACTTTAAAAATACAAAAAACATTTACATTTTTCATGCTTGTAATGTTACTTTATGTTCAACATGTATGATTTTTTTGAATACTTTGATGATGTTTTTGTTGTGAAAGAGGATAGATCCCCTAATGAGGTACATGGAAGTGATGATGAAAATTATTCAAATAAGATCTCCATGGATCCTATTCCTATTTCATCCTCCTCTACAACATCTTCAATTGACCTTTACCATAGGGTGTGTGCATGGTTACCATCATGTTCCACTATTTACAACATTGATACACCGAGAAAGACTTCATTTAGTGCATGTGATGTTGCTTTTTCCTCTCCTGTATTACCTTGTAAAGATATATTAGAACAAGCAGATGAATTTAATCTTTCACTTTATGCAGATGAGTTGAGGATTGATGTTAATTCTTCTCCTAATATATGTCTTTTCTATGAGCCTACTTTAGAATATAATTTACCTTCTTTCCCCTTTAGGGATCAAGATTTAGTGATTTATGGTGCTCCTACAAGGTGCTTTATTGATAGGGATGATAATCCTCCTATTTGGGATGAACCTTTGGATTTGGATGTTGATTACTCTCTTTCTCATGAAGCCACTGTGGATGATTGTACTTTTTGGGATGAACCCTTGGATAAAGACATTGATTTATCCCCTCCTCATGAAGATGCCTTGATACAAGAGGATGATTTATTAATGGATGACATATTCATACATGATGGTGACTCTTTTTCTAAAACACACTCCCCTTATGCCGATATTTCAGAGAAAGAAGAAAACATTATAGATGCTTTACCTCCATTTGGGATTCCTTCTAGTGATGATGCATTAGCAGAGAATGATATGAATTCCCTTAATGCTCTCCCTCTTAGTGATGATCTTATGGAGAATCAAGATCCTACCTCATCTCCTCCTAGGATGTATTCTTTGCTTCCTTCTTGTGAACATGTTTGTAGTGTTGAGACAAATAACATGGTTTATCCAAAACCCTTGTGGACTATTAAAGGTTGTCCTTGCATTACTATCAAGGGTAAACCTAGGGATCCTTTGGATTTATTTGATAACACAGATTCCATTTCACGTGCTTATCATACAAGGAATAACCCTCAACCTAATCCAGTGGTTCCTACTACTTTACCACCTTCTCAACCCATTCTTCCTCCTCTAGCCCATATTCCTAGACATGAGTATGATTTGATAGACCAATTGCGCAATACCTCTGCCAACATTTCTTTATAGGAGCTTCTTGAAACTTCACCTACCTTCCATGAAGCCATGAAAAAATCTCTATAAAATCTTCCCACTCCACCTCCTAATCAAGATAACATCAATGCCTTCTTATAGTGCATGCATGCTACCCCGGGTCCTCCTGACATTGTATTTACTCAAAAGGATTTACCTTCTAAAGAAGTACAGAATCAATATGATGCTCTTATGGTTGTTGCTACTATCAATAAGAGTATCATTCATAGGACCTTGATTGATAATGGATATGGGCTTAATATTTGTAGCATGGACATGCTCAAATCGATTAAAGCTGATCTTTCAACTATTCAACCTAACAATGCTCCTATACGTGGCTTTGACAACATTGATAAGAAAAATTTGGGTATCATTACCTTACCTATCAAAGTAGGTCCGGTCATCCTGAATAATCCTTTTCATGTTATGCCCGGACCTCTTAATTATAACCTCCTTTTGGGTAGACCTTGGTTGCATGATATGCATGTTGTTCCTTCCACCCTTCACTGTAATGTCAAGTTTATTCACAACAACATGGTATATACACTTCATGCAGATGATGCGCCAAATCCTTGTTTGAATATTCAAACCCACAATATTCCTATTCCTAATAGTAATCCTTCTTCCTCTAATGCTCTTCCTGGAGATGATTAGGGAACCTTCGATTTTAATCCTACCTTTATTGGAGAGTATAAGGTTTCTAATCTTGATTTTATGAAGCAACAAAGAGAGTTTGAACAACGAGATTTTGATTTAATTCTCATTCCCTTCGTAATAACTTGGTCACTGCTTCTACCCACTATGAATATGTAAAACCTACTAATGATGACATACTGAATACTGAAGTTCTATTGAATCCTTCTGATATGGCTTCTTGTTATGGTCTTGGTTATTATTTACTAGTTAAACAAGGATTCCATGGTCAAGAATGTGGTAAGCATAAACAGGGAATTCAAATGCCCTTACAGAATGGGTGGCATGAGCATTCTTATGGATTGAGATTTAATACTCAACAACACATCAATATTAACAACAACTCAAATAACACATCAAAACATGATGACCCTATGAAGGAATTTGACCAAGAAGTTTTTTTGCCTAAACTCCTTCATGCTAAGATGATTACTAGGCCTAAACGCAAAAAGAAACGTAGTCCAGACTTGAAGAATCTTCCTTTTTATTTGTATAATAGATTTCATGGTAACTCTACTAATGAATGCCAAGATCTACATTATAAGATTAGGCAGCTCATTGATAGTAAAGTTATTTATATATCATGTGGCAATGAGTTGTATTTTAATCTTGTTTTCTCTAAATAACATTTGTGTTCCTATTATGGAGCTCCACATTATGTAAACAATGTTAGCCTAATCCTTGGGGGCTCATTGTCTTGCATAGTGTTGTGAGCGATATAATAGGTCCCCTTTCATCCTTGTTCCTACACTTGGGGGAAAGGATGCCATCTCCTTTTCTGTCTTTCTAAGATCCACTTTTCCCTTGGTTAAGCAGTATCTATCTATTATGTGATATCCAATCATACATGAAAATTTTGGTTTGCATTGAGGATCTATGTCCTTGATTATAACCTATTTCATTGTTTTGACATTGGGTTTCCATGGTTGATAAATCTCTCACCTTGGAAATTGAATAGTGTGCTCTCCCTCACAAGGGTTACTTTTTCACTTCTTGCATGATATCTCTTTGTATTTGTCCCTTCCATTGTCTCATAGGAGTTGTGACCTTCTTGGCTTGGATTGGGTGTTGTCTATGGATATTGTCTTAATTTTGTTGAAGAAGGCTTTATCCTTGTTCTTTTCTTTCCTTAACATGTCAAAATAGTATGTATTTGCCATCTTAAGGAGGGGGCATATATAAGGCCTCCCTCATTCTATATTATGCATTTTTGTTCTAACCTTTTGTTTTGCAGCATGCTAAATCCTCTAAAGGTAACGCACATAAGTTGCTAAACCCTGAAGAGATACACATTCAATTACAATTCAATATGTTAAATCCTCGGAGGGTAACACACATAAGTTGCTAAATATTGAAGAGATACACATTTTACAAATGTGTTCCATGGTGACATAAGGATATGGATTCATGGGTACTTCATAAAAGCCATCAGAAGACACACTACATACATGCACAAAGCTTCCAAAAGGTGCACAAATTTATGGGTGACTATCAAGTGCTTGCTTGATGGGCCATCCTATCCTTTTCGTGGTTCACAGTGAGATACACACATCTTACTAGTCGAGCTGGCCACTCCTCTCTCTCCTTTCTCTTTGAATGGTGATGTCTCTCTTATTTTAATCTTGGGGTTGACAAAGACTTGAGTCCCTAGGGGCTTGAGGATTCATTTGTCCCTTTTGATTTCAATAAGATTATCTTTTCTTTATGATCTCCTTTACCAAGAGTTTGCATCGAGTCCATACTCTTGCTAAAGTGGGGGCTAAATGTATCATCAGAAAATGAAAGCACTTCCATTTTGGACTGGTTTATCCCTTTGAGTAATTGGTTTGGGGTCATGTCAAGCATCTTGAATGGGTCTCTGACTTGGATCTGGATTTTCCCACTGTTCTGCCCCATTTCCCATTTCTCTCTGGCCTGTTTCTAACATCCTAAACTGCAAACCTGAGATTTTTAACCTTAGGGTCAAAATCCACCTTTCTGGGTCAAGGTCGACCTCGACCCTGACCTAGGTCAAAATTGACCTCGATTCTGACCCAGGGTCTAGATTTCAAGTTTTTGGGGTTTCCAGATGTCGGGCTTCAGAAATATTTAATTTCCGCTTTCGGGTCGGCTGTTTCGGTCTGCGGGGCAATGAATCTTGAAATTATATTTAATATAGGTCCACTTCTAGGGGTATAGGTCTAATGGGAATTTAATTCTCCTATGTAGGCCTCTCTAGAAGATTGTGTCCTAGATTTGTATATAAGGAAGCTTTCTCCTCTCATTTTCTCTAAGTGAAATCTAAGTGTGAAGGACAAGCTAAGAAGCAAGATTTGAATCAAGCTAAATATCTATTGAAGCATTCATCTACTCTCAAGAATCCAAGAACTCAAGAACCTTCAAGCATTCAATTCATCAAGGAGATCCATTGGTAGCCATTAAAGGATTCAAGCTCTATGGAGCCCCCTTGTTGAAGATTTCTCCATCCACATTCCTCCAAACCTCTTCCTATTCAAAGATCCATTCAAGATAGGTGTTGAAGATATACAAGCAATTGATTTGAGATATCCTACATACAAAATTCTACATTCTACATCCATTTGGTGCATACATACTTGTGGATCCATAGATTCGAATCCGCCACAAGGATTTCTATACAAGCAAGGTGAATTTGTTCATTTACTTTGTTTACTTATGCAATTTCAATTTAATTATAAGGTTAATTCTAAAACTGGGGTTTGACCAAGGCAAACCCATTCCCCCCAACAAACAAACCATTTTTCTTGCAGGGACAGGCTTGGAACAGTGAATTGGAGTGTAGATCCGGATACCCTTTTCAACAAACTTTGGGGATCCGGAAACAGATTTTCTGTCAGACTGTGCAGGTCAGAATCGGAAATTTTGGGTCACAATCGAAACTTTTGGGTCAGAATTAGAAATTGTGGGTCACAATTAGAACTTTTGGGTCAAAATCAGAAATTTTGGGTCAAAGGTGACATTCATTTTTGGGTCAAAATCGACCTTTCTCAAAAAAGAAATAGTTTTATGGGTTTTTTAGATCTCACAGTTTTGGTTTAGGATCATGAAAATCAACAGTTTATGAGACCGTTTGACATGGTTTTCAGTAGATTCATTTTTAGAGGTATGTATTTTATTCCAATATCTTTGCAAAAATTTCCATATTTACACCCGTTATCATAACAATTAAATGTATGTGGATAATATGTGCATAGGGTCACTTAATGAACAAACCCCCATTGTTCTAAACCCTATCCATATTTTCTATATTACAATATATATAGCTAAAAAGTCATATTAGTTTAGAATGGATATCCATTTTTAGCATTTTAAAACTGATATATGATTTGATTTGGTTCTTACCATGGTAAAATGTGTTTTTTATCCGGCCCAAGTAAAAAGACAAGTTAAATTCCATGTTTTTGGGTAAGTGAAAAAAATATTTTTTTCTATCGCCACTTTTTGGTCCTCCATGATACTGCACTCATCCCCCATTTTCACTCATTGTTGTTCTTATCTTCTTCATCATTATCTCTAACGCCAAATTTCTTAGCTAGAGACCCTCCTAGGGTATAAGGAGGCGACTCCTTTTGGTTCATTTTAGAGTTTTTTGGCTTGATGTTGTTATAATTGAATGATTCATTATTGGTTTCTTATTACTTGTTTCACCTGACTCTCTAAGTTTGCATCTCTTTCATTAATGTCATCCATTCTTTTTTCATAGTTAAAAGGATGTGTTACAATCTCTAAATTATTGGGGACTAAACCTCCTTTATCTAAAGGCCTTGTCCCTATCATACAACTTCACTTTCCACTTGTTTCCCCACAAACTTGACCTATCTTTGACACCAAAATGACTCATGTTTTCCTAAAAAAAAATTTATGGATTGAAAATCATCAATATTATTAGTATGCTCCATTTTAGAACCATATTTAACTCTTTCAAAATTTGAAATAAATATATATAACTAAAAAATATTGCAAAATAAAAACACACACTTAACACTTCAATTTTCACCAAGGAAACCCCTTATTTAGATGAGCAAAAGTAAATTGGTAGTTGTCACTAGCACTTTCACATGTTCCTATCAATTATAAAATAGAAGAAGAGGAGGACCTAAAACTATACTTTGATACTCAACGATGGTAGCTCACACTTTTCATTACTCCTAATAGTTCTTCCATGACCTCTCAATCGCTTCTTGAATACTTCAAATCATCCTCATGTGCATTGAAAATATCCAAGTGGATTTTAGAATATTAAGTTATGTCCTATCATTTATGCTATATTTCTATTTTATGTAGTGAAACACAATTGATTATAGTGATTAAAACCATCACAATTATTTAGTAACTACACTTAAGCTTTTATGATAAATGCTTTTCTTCCTAACCATGTTAATGGTTGTATAACTACCTTTATTGTTGCATGATCATTATTGATGCTTTTGAAAAGTTTATTTTATGAGAACCTATAGTTTTGATTGTCATGAAATGATTACTTATATAGTTCAAAGTTTTAGAAAAATATTAGTCCATATTTCTTATCTTATCTAAATCCCTTTTTAGTCAATCATCATGATGAATATATAAGTTCATGGGATCCCCTAAAGTCACAAGAATCTCAAAGATGAAATACATATGAGAAACATTTTCTACGGCCAAAGGTGAAGTAATAAGTAAAATTGCGTGAAGAGCCATGAGTGAAGTATACAAAGTATGAAATGTATATCAAAATATTGTGAATTTATTCACTAGAGTATCTCTAAATGTCTAAATAAGGTACATATCAGCATGCACATTCTCATAAGGTAAAATTTAAAAAGGATTTAATGTGAAACAAAACATTTGTATTACAATTAAAGTAACCAACACTAATTCTTCAACGACAATAGTTATATCATGGGATAATTAATCATGTACCCATGAGTCATCAACAATATCATGTGAAAGAGATGATAAATGATGTTCATCACTTAAGTAATTATCACTAAGCTCCTTGATAAATATAAAATAAATAAATTATGATCCAATTGGTTTAGAAGATGGATTATCATGAGCTACATGAGGAATGACCAATAAGAAAAATAACATCACATGTATTCAAACAAGGTGTAGTATTGACAAATCCATAAATGCCACAAGAGGAGAGAAGGACATGCTTAAAATTGGATAATTATCATTTCCCCAGAAGATGTATTATCATAATGCATTTTATTAGAAAACTTATCGAGTTTGTTTAAGATCAAGGATATGATGTCCATGGATATTATATAAGAGTATGAAGAACTCAAAGGGTGATGGGCGAGACACAAATATCAATGGATGCCCCAAAAGGTAGATTTGATAGAGAGTACAAAATTATATCAAATAAAATATTTTAAAAAATGAACAAAATGAGAAGATCCAAATGTTAGATCAATCAAAGAGTATTAGAGATAAAAGAGAGCACAAAACACTTTGTTATCTTATATCTAAGATTAAGAATTGTATAACCGAGAATATCATATCTAATGCAAGCAAGCGAAAATGATAAATCCTTGGGGTTGTAGGAAAGATCAAATTTACCAAGTGTAGAGGAACTAAATAACCTAAAGCTGTCTAAAGGTGTGTAAATTAAAATTCATTTTAAAATCCTAGATAAATAAAAATTGAGTTTGATAATTAAATTGATTGATTCTAATTGAAGCTAATGCTAAACATGTGACAAAATAGAATATGAGGGTTAGGATTTCACATGATATGACATGAATATACTTGATTATAAATTTTGATAGACATGATATAAAAAATTTATTAGAGAGTTGAGACTACTAAATTTTAGTGACGAGTGCCTAGGACAGAATCATACAAGTGGTGACATGTTTAGAAACTGAGATGTTGAAATTTGTGTTTGGGTCCTAAAAATGATATTTCCTATAATAAAGGACGGTCTTTGGTATCTACAAAGAAAATTCACCAAAGAAATCTAGAGTAAGGAAAAAATTGATTGTGGGAACACTCAGAGCTTGCTAAGCTAGAGTGTGGAAGTGTGTGCTATCTTTGTACCTTGGTCAAGCCTCAAGTACAAATTAAAGACATAAAAAAAAAAATTATGAAGTCGGATGTTGTGTTGATTTAACTAGAGAAGGTTGCTATGAGGTTGCAAGACATTAAAAACAAATATGTCAATATGTTCACATCTTTATCATACAATGCATAATTATTAATCCATGTATTAATGTAATTACAAAAGCAGAGGCATCTTTAGAAATTGTGATATTATTTGAAATTTGTGTTTGAATCCTAAAAATGATCTTTTGTGTAGTACAGGATACTTTGTGGCTTCTACAAAGAAAATTTACCAAAGAAATCTAGAGTAAAGAAAAAATTGATTGTGGGAATACTAGGAGCTTGTCAAGCTAGGGTGTAGAAGTGTGCACCCTCCTTGTGCCTTGGTCAAACGTTAAGGCCAAATTAATAACAAGAAATATTATATAATTGAATGTTGTGTTGATTTAACAAGAGAAGGTTGCTATAAGATTGCAAGATATTAGAAACAAATATGTCAATATATTGTCATCTATACCATATAATGCATAATTGTTAATCCGCATATTAATGTAATGCCTAAGATAACTTAAAGGACAACTCCATTACATACACACTAGACTAGATGCATAACCCAAGGCCTTTTAAGATCCCTTGAAGCCCATAAACATGCGTACACATTGAGGAAAAAGATTAATGATGAAAGAGGACTTCCATGCAAATTTGCTTTAAACAACTATGATAGAAAAAGAAAACATTGAGGAGAAAGATTAATGATGAAAGAGGACTTGCATGCAAATTTGCTGTAAACAACTATGATAGAAAAAGGTTTTATAATTTCACGTGACATGTTTTCTTCTTGAAGGATCCATGGCGAACAAAGAGATGTTTCTGTCGTAATGACTGGCATGATAGGAAAACCAGTCGCCTTCTATTTCAAGTCTCAAATTCAGAATTGTGTGTTGTACGCGTGCATAATGGAATATAGTTTCAGAATAGAAAGTGATAAGAATCGTACCAGTGAAGACAATTTAAAAAGATTATTATTACACTCTGTCAAATTCGTTATCATTAGTTTCACAAAGGCCAATTTCCTTAATTGGTCATTGGTCAGTAGCAGTTTCGACAAAATTGTGAGCCCTGCTAATTTAAAAGAAATGTTAACACCTGTCATTGACAAATTGGTTGGTAGCATTTGGACAAAAAAATTGTGAGGCCTGCTAAATTATAAGAAATGTTGACACTTATCATGCCATATTGGTTTAGCACTATGTGGATAAAATTGTGAGCCCTTCTAAATTAAAGTTTGACACTTATCATTGGAATATTGGTTAGTAGCATTTGGATAAAATTGTGAGTTTTTTTTCAAAATGATTTTATTTTTAATAAAGTAATATAATAGAACTTATTCATAATGAAAGAGTAAAATGAAAAACTTTGTTTAAATTGACTAATACAAATGTTTGGTTTTTTCTTTTTGGAAATATGTCAACATACATAGATGTTGGTATCTTTATTTTTAGTTTCTTTTTGGCTAAGTCTTGTCAGTCAAATTCAACTATGGGTCAAACCTAGACCGAATGTACCTTTAGGGGGCTCAAACTTTGGTAGATAAGTTTTTGTATCTCAGCCAATTGATTGAGCAACAATCCTTTAGCAAATTTTAATTTTTTTGACTAAGCTATGGTTGGGAAAAAAATAAACCAATTAGATTGTCGTAGATGATAATAATAAATTTTAATGTCCTTTAAATTAAAGTGGTATGGGAGCTTATTATAAGGTAAGAAAGTGTGTCTTATAATTTAAATTTAGGAATATTTATGATAAATTATTAATGCAATTAATTAATACAAAAATTGATAAAAAAAATTGGGTTTTATATTTTGTATTCAAAATGAAAATTGATACACAATAAAATAAAATAAAAGTTGAAAGTATTTAATTGTTTATTGGTATTTGGATGTTGTTTATTTCGTTGGGTTGTATTTGACTATTATTATGTATTTTTTTAATATTTGATATTAATTAGAAATTTGGTCATCAACTTGCTCTGTGTGTGTGTGTGTGTGCGCGCGCGCGCGCGTGTGCGTGTGTGTGTGTGCGTGTGCGCGTGTGCGTGTGCATGTGCGTAAATATGTGTATATGTATATATGTGTGTGTCTGTATGTGTGTGTGTATACATACATACATACATACATACATACATACATATATATATATATATA
>MU225716.1:492185-502354 GCA_018584345.1 Thuja plicata
ATATATATGTATATATATATATATATGTGTATATATATATATATGTATATGTATATATATATGTATATGTATATATATGTATATGTATGTATATATATATATATGTATATATATATATATATACATATATATATGTATATATATATACATATACATATACACACACACACATATACCTTACCATAATCTTGTCTATTCTATCATGATTATGTCATTTGGTATAGGGGAGAAGACCTAGTACCTGAACGTGTTCCAATGGTTGTGATAACAGTTGTTAATTTAATATCCACACTTTCTGATTTAGTATCCAATATTTTTGACAACATTGTACCAATAGTTGTGACTTTAAAGATGTTTTTTTCTAATGATGACTACCTACAATTGAATGAAATGTATCCCTTATTTTAAAAAGAAACCAATCATATTATGCCACATCACCAGCACAACTATGTGAGTCCCTAATGCACTACGATTGGTCTCACTTTTTGGGGGCTATTTTGGACACCTTGGAAAAAAACATACTTGTGCGACATCATATTTGATGATGTGGTCCTAAAACCTTAGTTATAAGTAGTTGACTTGCCAAGTAAGTCGCTATAGAAAAATGGGAGTGATTTGAAATTTTCACGTAGGATTTTGAGAAGCACAAAGTTCGGGTGCTCAACTACTGGGTCCTCTCCCCTAACAAATTGTTAAAATATGTGGACACCTAAAGATATGTTCTCTCAAGTTTTAATATTTCTTAAAAGTACCATTAGAAGTCTGGTATATATGAAAAGGTTGAAGTACAAAACTTCTTCAACTTTGGGTTAAACCTCTATTATTTTCATAAGATTAGAAGACACAAAAGATTTGTGGGTGCAACATGCTTATGGTTATTATTTGTCAAATCTTGATTCATTGTTATATACTTTAATACTAATTTGATATGATGCTTAGATAGTTACTAGATGTGTATGATGATGTAAGGATGTGTAAGAATAAAATTCTCTTTAAATATGATAACATAACCACTAAACTTCAATATTTTGGTGTAAAGTTGGTGAGAATTGATCCAATTTGACACAATGATCAACTCGAGGTAAGTGGAAAGTATGTTTTGATTCAAGGGATAAAATAGAGGATATGATTTTATTGAGGATGAGGAAACATTAGAACATAATATTGATTAGGAGGGCACTCTTAACTATGGATGATCCCAATAACATTAATAAGGCTCTATTTAATATAAATGTTATCCTTATAATTATATATAGACATATATAATCATATCATGATTGATTATTTAATTTATAATTTGAATATAATATTACTTTATTAATTAAAGATCACTTATCTTATGAAAAGCTTAAATAATTTGTTTTCATTACTGATTAATAAATTATTATGAATTATTTTTTAATTAAAAGATCTTGTAACCACCCAAAATGCTATTAGATGGTTTCATATAATATTTAAATATTTTCCTATGAGGAATTTGATATATCATTAGAGATATGAATTTGGAAATAAATTTTTGCAAGAGGTATCTCAAGATTATGTGTTTGAGAAGAGGAGATGAGAGATTAAAAAGTTTGATTCTTTGATTGTAGTTTTTCACATTATAACTAAATGATTCATTTTGTGGGGTTTTTTTATTGCAACACTTTCTTCACATAGATTTGGTCTACTATGTAATATTATCGCCATTTATAAGATTGTAATCAATAATTAATTTAATCCATATATATTTAAATCCCAACAAGAGACATGCATAAATTATGGGTTTACATCATTACAATTAGAAAGGTTGTTAAAGCGTGATAATTTTTCTAGATTTTGTTAATTTATGCACAAAAAATACTAAAATGAGTATGATTATAAAATATATTAGGAAAATGTTGAATGTCATGACCCTTTTTTAAAATATTGTTGAATGTCATGACCCTTTTTCAAAATCTAGATAAAAGACAACTCTTCAAGGGAAATGTTGGGGTTTAAGAATTAGAGTTGTCTCTTGATACCTACCAAGGAGTTGTTAGAGAGTTGTGATCAAGCATGTCACTTGATTTATATTAGAACTCTTTTGAGTGTCGAGTTTTGGAGATCAAGGTTGCATCTCAACACATTCCAAGTTTGAAGGGAGGAGTTACTTTGAACCTTCAACAAAAAGTTTGTAAGGCCTAGAAGATCAACCTTTAATATAGCATGAAGAATTAAAATTTGGGCCTTGGGACCATTTAAGGTCTAGATTGAACAATTTAATCTTGTGGGTGGGAAGCATATAAAACTAAGAAAACCTTTCAATTACAAGGATCCATGTTATTTTATTGTATCTTATGAGATCTTTATATTCAATTTATCTTCTCTAGATGAAACTCGTAGGACACTATGATTAGTGGATGAAAACCCATTGATTGATGAAATTAGAGGACAAAAGCCCTTTAGCACTTGAGTGAATTCTTACTCTTCATTTTGTGAGCATGTAATTTATTTTTGTTGTTGTAAGGATTATCATTATAGTTCTTTGATTAGAGATATCTAATCATAATCAATATCAATTGGTGTTGGAGCTTGATTTATTCCATAAAAAGTTATATGTTTATTAGCTATTTATTCTATTTTATCTGAGTGTGATTGATTATTTCTATTTGGAAATAATTGGGTTAAGACCATAGTTTATGTTTCAAATCTAGTTAAGATTGTTGTTCAAGTTACAAATTCATTATTTTCCCTAAAATTTTTGGGGAGGGGACATGTTAGGGGTATAAGAGAACCTTTCCTACTAGCTTGTGAGTGTGTGGTGATGCAATTTAATACAAAAATTTGATAAGAAAATTAAATACTTAAGAATGAAAAGGAGAAAAGAGGCATCTAGGAGTGATAGAAATGAGGAACTCCACTTCAAGGAGGTCATTACGACTGAAAACAAAGAGATAGCTAGAGAATTACAATCTACCCTAAGGGATTCTATAGTATAGATGGGAAGGAAAATGAAATAGATGAATCAATAATGGTTTGTTGTAAAATAACCTCCAAATGGGATAGAAGGAAGCAATTCAATGAATTCTACTAGCCTAATTGAAAATACATTTAGACCCAAATTTCTATAGAGATATGATATAACTCGTAGAAGAAGATAAATTTATATGCCCATGAGTAGAGGATGAAATGTTAAAGCATCATGTAACGCCTCGCTCGGAAACCCATGATAAATTAATCTAACTAAACATAAAGTTGATGCAATAATTGTTTTTTAAATATTAAACATACATTAAGCAATACAAATACAAAAGTAAGATTAAACATAAGTTAAGACACTATACTAAAGTACATAAATCCAATTAACATTCCTAAGGGTTTGAATATGTTACTTTTAAAAAAATTAACTAAACGACTAAGTTCAACCATAACCTAATCACATGATATATCTTACGTTTATTTTAAAACCCAAACAAAGTGTTCCTAGTTCTTTGATTAACCATAATGAAAATAATACAAATCATAAGGTAACTAACATAAATATTGAATCCAAATAATAAGATACATCCATCATGTCAATATATAAGAAAAGATACAATTGATACATCATGGCATACATATTATACATCTTTCACTACACATGTCGTAGGGATCATAGTAAAGAATCAATTCACAATTACAATTACACAAACATACCCTGAATGAATGTCTCAAATAATAACACAATAGAGTACATGATAGGCATCTCATGATGAATCTAAGAAAGTCTCAAACAATGAACATGGTAGCAACACCTAGGATCATCCAAGTACAAGAACATGCATGTCAAATGTCAATGGTAAATAGAATAACTACCACCTAACCATGTGGAACCTAGAGGTCCACCCCACCATGCTAAGGAGATAAACACCAAGCCCCACTCAAACAAAAAATCAAAAGCAATCAAGGCTAATGTAAAGGCACACTAGATGTAAAGGTTAAATGGTTAACAGATAGGTATGATCGAGACAAACTACTAGATGTACCAAAACATTCGTAGGAAACCTAGAACACATATAGGTTATTGTCATCACATATGCCGACCCCTTTAGTTACCCTGGGTGGTCTCTCTGGACTACAGCCCCCAACTGTGATCATATATGGAATCAGTAATCCTTTTGTGAAGACAAGGAAACCAATCATGTTAGACCTCAACGTCCCTTGGATGAGCAAGCATCTTCTCCCACTCCCATCCTTAGCATCTATTATCACTCAAGGCATGGGCGAGGAATACTTATTATCTTATTAATTTTTAACCCAGTAATCTATTAAGTTACCACTTTATTAAGATACCCACAATGGGTTACCTTGGACGACCACTTGCAAGCTCTGACCTCCATTGTGAGCCACTTCCCCTCTATGCTCCTAGATAACCTACCCTAATGCTCAAATTGAAAAAAAAAAAAAAGAGAAGGCAATTTACCAATATCCACAAAGATCTCTCGTAACTTATCAAATCATGAAAATCACAAAAGAAAAGCGTTGGAGCATAATAAAGAATATCATATCCCATGGTAGAATCCAAACTATCCAACCTCAATATGGACATCTCAGTAGGTCTAATACCAAAATCACATAGCTAACATATTACAAGATTGATGGTGTCATGAAGAACACACTCATCGATGGTATCAAATTCTAATCATAGAATGAAACATTTAACCCAAAAGGACCATCCCTCAAATCAAAAGAAAAGTTACAATAGAAGAGACATGTTTTCTAAATTGATAAATAAATCCCAACATAATACTAGCAATCATTTCTTCAAGGTCAAACAAAATGATGATCAAGAAACCAATTCAATACATATCATGACTCTAAGAAGTAAAAAGCATAAAATTATAAAATAAATCCAAGCCTCAAGTAACACAATCCCCACCTAGGGCTTACCACTACCCATGATCGACTATCAATCACTAATAAAACAAAACCCCCTAGATCACAATTGAAATATATCATCAATCCAATTAACCAAAAGAGTAGCATCAAGAACATTAAACACATAATCATTTCTTGAATAAACGGCCTTATATCGTCATTATAAAAATATGCCCTTGCATTCAAGTTTTACTATTATTAATTCTATTTATAGACTATCAGTTTAAACCCCAATTTAAATTATAAAATTTATTAATATACAAATCCCATTTATTCACATATTATAAATAATATTTAATTATAACCAAATTAATTATAAACCAAACTAAATTAAATTATAAATACTAATTAAATAACTATAAAATAACCAATTAATAATAAAATATAACTAAATAAAAATAAATCTAACTAAATAATAATAAAATATAACTAAATATAATAAGGGACCATGTATATATTTAAAAAGAAAAATAAATATATACAAGATTTAAGTGGGGAAAGTGAGAGGTCCACCAAAGGTGGATCCCATTTCCTCTTCCCCCACATGATGAGTAGGAATGGATTGATTTATTTAAAAGACAATGCAAGTTCATTTAAAAAAAAAAGACAAACAATAAATTCCCACCTTCCAAGGAGTCGATGTCGGGTAGTACCCATGTGATGGGTGAAAGGGAAATAAACATAAAATAAATTCAACAACCACCTTTATTTTTGCCCTAGGTGGGGATTGTGTTACTTGAGGCTTGCAGTTCTTTTACGATTTTAGACTTTTTACTTCTTGGATTCATGATATGAATTGAATTGGGTTCTTGTTCATCATTTTGTTTGACCTTGAAGAAATGATTTATAGTATTGTGTTGGGATTTATTTATCATCTTGGAAACCATGCCTCTTCTATTGTAACTTTTCTTTTGATATGAGGGATGGTCCCTTTGGGTTATGTTTCACTCTCTGATTGGAAGTTGATGCCTTCGATGAGTGTGTTATTGTTGACACCATTGATCTTGTAATATGTTAAATTTGTGAATTTGGTATCAATCCTATTGAGATGTTCATATTGAGGTTGGACAGTTTAGATTCTAGTGTGGGACTTGATATTCTTTATAATGCTCCAACATTTTTCTTTTATGATTTGATGAGTTATGAGAGGTCTTTGTGGATATTGGTTTTGCCTTCTCCATTGTTTTTAAATTGGATCATTAGGGTAGGTTATCTAGGAGCATAGAGAGGAAGTGTCTCACAGTGGAGGTCAAAGCTCGTAAGTGGTCATCTAGGGTAACCCATTATGGGAATCTTAATAAAGTGGTAACTTAATTAAATTTACTGGGTTAAACATTAATAAGATAATAAGTATTCCTCGCCCATGCCTTGAGTGTTAGTACAGGCTAATGATGGGAGTGGGAAAGATGCGTGCCCATCTAGGGGACATTGAGATCTAGCATGATTGCTTTCCTTGTCTTAATGAAAGGACTATGAATTCTGCATATGATCACACTTGGGGGACAAAGTTTAGGGAGATCATCTAGGGCAACCCAAGGGGCAGGCGTATGTGATGAAAATTCCCTATATGTGTTCTAGGTTTCCTATGAATGTTTTGGTACATTTGGTAGTATGTCTCGGTCATACCTATCTGTTAGCCATGCAACCTTTGCATCTAGTGTACCTTTGCATTATCCTTGCTTTCTTTTGATTCCCTGTTTGAGTGGGGCTTGGTGTTTATCTCCTCGTCACGGTGGGGTGGGCCTTCGGGTTCCACGTGGTCAGGTGGTAGTGATTCTATTTACCATTGAGATCTAACGTTCATGTTCTTGTACTTGGATGATCCTAGGTGTTGCTACCATGTTCATTGTTTGGAGACTTGCTTAATTTCATCATGAGATGCCTATCATGTATTCTATTATGTTTTAATTTGAGACATCCATTCAGCAGATGTTTATGTAATTGTAATTGTGACTTGAATCTTTACTATGATCCATGTGACATGCGTAGTAGAATATGCATTATATATATGCCAGGATGTATCAATTGTATCTTATTAATTGTATCTTTTCTTACATTGATATGATGAATGTATCTTGTTATTGAATTTCAATATTTATGTTAGTTACCTTATGATTAATTTTCTTTTCATTATGGTTAATTAAAGAACCACAAACACTTTGTTTGGGTTTTAAAATGAATGTAAGACATATCATGTGATTAGGTTATGGTTGAAATTAGTAGTTTAGTTAATGTTGTTAAAAGTAACAACGTCTTGGAACCCTTGGGAATGTAATTGGATTTATGTACTTTATTATATTGTCTTAACTTATGTTTAATCTTGCTTTTGCATTTGTACTGTTTAATGTTTAAAAAAATATATTACATCAACTTTATGTTTAGTTATGTTAATTTATCATGGGTTCCTTAGCAGGGCGTTACACATCACATTCAATATAATGCTCTAGATCCTTTGAGACTTAGCCAACAACACTGGACAAGTAGAAACATAAAGAAAAATAGAAGATTGATGTATTGAGTGAGTGAGTGAGTACATTGGGAGAGGAGTGGTATATAAAAAATAAATAACCTAGCTACCAGTCTATCTAATTTTCTACATGGGCATAACTATTTTCCAACTAGGAAAGCAACCATATGGGTGTAACCATTTTCTAAATGGGCAAGATTTCACATGGAAAATCCACCTAAGAACCTAAGCATAATTATACACCAAAATTCTCCATTAAGCATAGCTTAGGTGAGGAAAAAGAGTGTTCCAATAGAAAACCTTGATAAGGTACCCAAGTACAATCCCTAAGTAAAATGCACCTCATAAAGGAGGGGATAAAACCTTGTGGCAAGACCCGCCCTCTCAAAACAAGGGAAAATAATCTCTCTAGTGTATGAGAATTATAAAACCCCATGTGAGGAAAATAACCTTTTCACAAGAGATAATTTAATTAAAGATTGACTATGCAAACCACCTAATGAAAAGTCTCACATTGGTATAAAATGCCTAATAATGAATGTTGAGGATGATCCATTCCTCTCAACAACATTAATTTCCTTAGGAAGAAATAGAACCACAAAAGTATGCAAGTTGTCTTCCCAATTGTAAAAGGATTATGAGGAAATAAAACTCAAGGTGTATGATGCCTTTGAATACTGCTTAAGTTCCCCCATGCTAATGCTAAAAGGTACCCTCAAAAAATCAAGTGTTCTAGGCCACAATGACAAAGATAAAAATTCAAAATTTGATGACGAGCAATATAGAGTACATTTCAAAGATAATAATTTATTCCCCCCAAATTCTACTTAAATTTCTCCATGCCAATGTCAAATGATGACAAAAGATGATGTAGAGAAGGAACAAGAGGGTCTAACGATGCCCTCATAACATATGAAGAAGAAGATGCAACTCCATAAGAGCTATTATAATATGAGGAAATGGATGTACTCTAGGGTGTCCTCTAAGTCTATAACGTGGGAATCTAAAAACAAAGATGTAATGTTTGGTAGAAATCAATCCTAGTTAGCTACCTCTAGTAGATGGTGAAAATATTACTGCATTGAACCATTGAATTTTTTTGAAGATGTATCTCTAAATCGCAGCACTGGATGAATCTTCCTTAACTAGAGTAGATAAAGTGTTCCTAATTATGGAGAGCTATATGTGGAGGAGCACTATATGTCAACTCATCATTTGTTGAAGATGTATCCATACAAGTGTAACATCACAATTAGATGAAGATTCAAGTGTGAGAACTAGGAAATCAATCAAGATGCATATTATACAATTGCACAAATCAGAATTGAGTGATAAATTTTGAATTCTTGAATATAACTTTGGAATGAGTATAAATATATAACTAGAAAATATTGCCACTTAGAATAGAAATTGATATCTATAGTCATAGTATGTTTCATGGATATATTTGCGCACCCAACCATTTTCCTAACAAATAATTATTTAGCAGCTTATATAGAGGAATGTTCCATGTAAAATATTCTACGGTAACACCCCTTTAAGTGTAGCTAGGTGAATAGAAAGAGAGATTGTGTCCTGGAAAAATGAGGCCTGATCGAGTACCCAATTATAAAGAGATGTGAAAGGAGAAAACCCAATGATAAAAAATTCTAACCAATTATTCCAAACTTATAAATGAGAATCTATAACTACTGATGAAGAAGTGTAGATGAATCCATTATTAGGAATTAGATGTTGTACACCTTTCATAATATTTTTAATTCTTATTTTATAATTTTTTGGTGCACCTCAGGGTCTAAAATTACATGCATCACTAGGAATCGCCACTTTATGTATTGAATGTAAGATAGAAAATGTATGTAATTAATAAATTAAATAAAGTCATTTAATAAAGTACCTAATATTGAATGGAGCTCACTGGTTTTGTAATCTCATATTTTAGTCACATGGTTTTATGTAATATCACGTAGGGTTTTTTTGGGAGCTTAGTTTTATAAAAGAAAAAAACAAGGGTAATTGCCTAAGGTTGGCTAGTTGGGCAATTGAGTGTTCTTGTAAAGAGTGCATATGTGAAGCATGGCATGGGATGTGTGAATTCGTGCTTGGAAACTTGGAGGATGCATAAGAGAGAATTGATGTTTTAGAGGTGTTCATGGGGGCTCTGAAGATGAATTATAATGTTTATTGTTAAATAATACATTGAGTAATAATGCTTTTGAAGACTAGAATTTTACCTCTTGAGGGCTTTTACAAGGTATATCTTGTTTCATCTTTTAATGGTATGTTGTCTATTCTCTTGTATGCCAATTTTAAATACTTGTTTGGACACATTTATCTTTTGTCAAGTTATGTGGAAATTGTCATTATATGGCTACAAATCTTCTAACATTTGGTATCAGAGGTATGGTTGTGGTTGTATAACCCTTGATAGTGTAAATATTAGTTAGGTTTGAATTTATGGTTTGCATGAAAGAATGAAG
The DNA here is from genome assembly GCA_018584345.1 of Thuja plicata. Taxonomy (NCBI): domain Eukaryota; kingdom Viridiplantae; phylum Streptophyta; class Pinopsida; order Cupressales; family Cupressaceae; genus Thuja; species Thuja plicata. The sequence goes on from MU225716.1 coordinate 502,011, forward strand.
ACATAATATGGGGGTTTTGCAAGTTATTTTATTACAATATGAGGCTTTTGATTTTTTTTTGTTATAATGGGTTGCTCGTAGATTTGGGGTTTGAGAAATATTTGATCAAAAGGGTTTGTTGGTTGTTTTTTTATATGAGATTTTTGTGGGAAATTTTTTATAAATGACCCCACAAGACAAAATAGACCTCACCTTTGGATCTATGATGGTTAAGAGATGAAAAATGACATATAATGTGATCGATTTCTAAGAAGTTGATAAAACACAAAAAAAAAATTAATAGCCCTAGTCTAATGACTATATATACATACATACATATATATATATATATATATATATATATA
>MU225716.1:514348-546661 GCA_018584345.1 Thuja plicata
TCTTGGATGGTTTTGAATACTTCATAGGCAGTTTTAAGTCTTGCTATGGAGGGGAGAATATGATCTTTTACTGAATCAATTATAATCTTCTTGGCTTTATTGTTACGTCTTTTCCAAGTTGCTTTTTTTGTTTCTTCTTCCGGCATGCTTGTATTTTCTTCAACATAAGACTCCAACTCTAGTTCTTCAAGCAAGGTAAGAATTCAAATTTTCCATGAGAAGAAATTAGATGCTCCTTCGAGTCTGTCTTCTACTTTCATACTACTGGCCATTATATATATATTTTTTCCCTTTTTTTTATATTAAAACAATCAGTAATATAATTTTTAGTCTTGAGAGATTTCCTTCTATTGAGGCTCTGATACCATTTTAATTTTAGGATCGTAATAGAGAAAATCTTACAATGATAAATATGTTGATGTTGTATATATATTCTTACTGATTATGTATATATATATATATATATATATATATATATATATATATATAATACTTATTATTAGTATGCTACTGAGAGAAGACAATGCCACTGTTATTGATTATCTTTCCCAGCCCATACTATCATTATTAATATATAAATGATGAGACACGACTGTGTAGAGTCATGACTCTACGTGGCTAAAGCCACGTCGAGTCATGCCTCTACACAGCCGTGTAGGCTGATGCTATTTCGAAAGAGTGCGCAAGATATATTAATGTGTTTGTATAACCATTAGTTAACGGTTATCGTAACACATTAACTAATGGTTATCATATATGGCAGCGGCTGTGTTTCATTTTAATGAAACTCGATAACACTTGATTGGTTGTGAATAAACATCGACTGTTATAAACAACGATTACTAATTGCATTATAGTTTTAATATTAATGATATTAATATTAATAATAACACACACACACACACACACACATATATTAATCAATTTGATGCTATAATTTAACAACTAGCATAAGAATTGTTCGTGAACTAAAGGCAGAATTAGCCAGCAGATTTGCCATGAAAGACTTGGGGGTAGCCAAGAGAATACTTGGTATGACCATTACAAGAGATATGCATAAGAGAAAACTATAGTTATCAATAAAACATTACATTGAGAAAGTCTTGGATAGGTTTGGGATGTTAGACGCTAAGTCGGTACGCATCCCTTTGACTTCTCATTTTCGTTTATCTGCTAATATGAGTCCTAAAACTAAAGAGGATCAGGAGTTTATGGATCACATTTCTTACAAATCTGCGGTTGGGAGTATCATGTATGCTATAGTTTCCACTTGCCCAGATATTGCTCATGCAATGGGAGTGGTGACCCGATTCCTGAGCAATCCCGACAAACCACATTGGGAGGCTATCAAATATATTCTAAGATACCTTAAAGGTACTTCTGATTTTTGCTTATGTTTTGGAAAAGGTGAAATGCAGCTACAAGGTTTCACAGATTCTGATCTAGGTGGAGATTTGGACAAGAAAATGTCTGCTACATGTTATGTTTTCACATTTGCTGGAGCAACTATTAGTTGGTGTTCTAGATTGCAACATTCAGTTATACTTTCTTCCGCTAGGGCTAAATACATGGCTCTTTGTGAGGGTGATCGAGAGATGGTGTGGCTACAACTCTTGTTTAAAGAGTCGAGGTTAAAGCAATTAGATTTTGTCTTAGTTTGTGACAACACTAGTCATTTTTATGGCTAAACATCACACTTCTCAGCGACGCTCTAAGCATATAGACTTGCGACATCACTATGTACGCCAAGTGGTTGAAGATGGCAAGTTACGTGTGCAAAAGATTGACAATACTCTGAATCATGTTGATGCCTTGACTGAGGTAGTTCCGGGAGAGAATTTCAAATTTTGTCGGACTTCTTTCAGCATTTTGCCAACCTGAAGATAGGGGATAGACAGGGGAAGTCACTGTTGGCCTTAAAGTGGGAGTTTGTTGGAATAATGAAGACCAACCAATATGCATGTTGGTTGTTCAGTTTCTTTCGTTTAACATCTATTTAATCTATGTTGTTTAGCATATGATGTAATGTAAAAATTGCTAATAATATAAAGGATTTCCCCTGTGAAAGTGGATTTAGTCAAATTGACTAACCACTGTAAATTTGGTATTTTGTTGATTGCGTATTTGTTATTGAATTATGTTCTATCTTTCAATTGTATTCTGCAACTTTAACTTTACATTGTATACTAAGATGCAATTGCTAATTTTAAACCAACTAAATTACAACCTTTTTATATTCTTATTTAATATAACTATCCATCTTAATTTGTAAAATAGATTTATTTAAAAACATATGTGAAATAAGTACTTAAGGGAATAGTAGCATAGAAAATTGATGTAAAATTATTCATTCACCGTATCTCCTTGGTATTCTATGTGTAAGGAGAAAAAATGACGGCATAAGGAGGCATTCAATGAACATTTGGTAGGCGGAGAGTCCACTAGACTAAAAGATTGAACTACGTTCACCTCTATTAGTTGACTAGAGTGATAAGTAATGACTAGAGAACCTCCTTCCGAAGTTGAATCGGTTGGATTGCAACGCTCGTCCATCCAAAGTAGACATATTATATTTTATTCATATATTCTTCATATGGTCAGGATGGCCGAGTGGTCTAAGGCGCCAGACTCAAGTTCTGGTCCTCTAACGAGGGCGTGGGTTCAAACCCCACTTCTGACAAAAAGATTCTTTTTGGTTTTTCGTCCTTTCAAATAATTTAAGTAAAAGTTGGAGAAAATGATGGATAATTTAAACGAACGTTGGAAATAATGACGGCATTTAATGTCACCATCCAAGGGCATTTGGTCTAGTGGTATGATTCTCGCTTAGGGTGCGAGAGGTCCCGAGTTCAATTCTCGGAATGCCCCTCAAGCGACAGTTACTATCAAGTTGTCAGATCGATATATTATCTCGTTTGCAAGCGTAAAGACCTGATTTGCGTTGTTCGCCTTTTTGTACAATTCATAAACTTTTTAATGGCCGATGTTGTTTCCACAGTCACCACCCATTTTTCCATTTCAATAGTATTGTTTTTTGAATCGTTGTAGGTAGTAGAATACAAACTCTCCAAGGCACCCTTACATTTTTAGTTCTATTTCGTCGGCTCAATTTTTTACTTCCAATACACATCCAACTGAATATGAGTATTTCTTATATCCTTACCAAGCTTTCCTTATTGATAGCTTTAAATTGTAATTGTCGTGCAGGTTGGTGACTTTTTTTTTGGGTATTTGTGGTCATCTTTTGCATTCGCTATGAGTTTTCTTGTTCGGTGGCCTTTGTTTGCAGAGTCTATTATATGAATATGTAAGATATTAGTTATACTTTATATGCATATTTTATTTATAGTTTAATTAACTATAAAATCAATATTATTATTATTTAATTATTTATTGACTTAAATAAGCTAATTTTTAATTCACCGTTGCTGATTTTCTCCCACAATGACTTTATGAATCATTAGAAATAAAAAATTTACAAAGTCGAGGGTTTTATTTTGTGTGAGAGTTTAAATATTTTAAAAATATAGAAAGATAAGGATAGTTATGTATCAAAGTTATTTTGAAGTAAGGCAAAGTTGAATATTTTATAATAGAATCAGCAACATATTTAGACTATGTAGTTTTTAAAAATATGATATTTAATGTTGTAAATAATTATATACAAGAAGGAAATTAAAATATAGAGAAATAAAAAAAAAGAAAGAATCCACGAGAGTAAAGGGAGGCGTAGCCTCAACCTATCCACCAGCTACATGTACAGAGAAGCAGATCCATACAAACTATACATAACCTGAATATGGCTAAGAGGAAGCCAATCAAAGCAAAAACAGAGCACTAATAAGAACAGAGGATGATAGTAGAAGCACAACCCATTAATAAGGAACATCATTATGAGTTTCCGTCCAAGCAGTCCATCCAAGAGGACCTTCCATCCAAACAACATTTTTTCTCTCCAGAATCTGATGGAGCATAGCAGATTTGTCCTAGGGAGGATCTCTATTGTCTCTTATCTTCTGTAGCAGCTGAGCAAGAGACTCATTAAAAGTTGGAAGGTTGTTCATGCTCTTTCTCCATTCATACCAATCTTTAAGCTCATAGATGAACATAGTAGCGTGCCCTTCTTTCAGGAATTGACTAAGTTTCTTTCTATCAATCCTCATAGTCTCAGAAACTTGTTCAACAATTTTTTTTTAAAAACTGAGACTTCGGAAAGACTCAATAAGGACCTTGGAATTACCTTGGAATCTATCCTCATTTCTAACTTTCCAAATAAACCAAAGAATATTAGAGGAAAGAGTGAGCCAGAATAAATTTGCATCCTGTTTGAGACCATGAATAAAACCAGTAATAACTTCTAGAAGATTAGTCAGATTAGGGATGTTAATTCCAAACATTAACCAAATTTTCTTAGCAAAGTAACAATCAAAGAAAATGTGTCTGCAGGTATCACTAGGAACCCTGCAGAGATTACAAAGCTCGACAGAAGAGGCATCCCTTCTCAAGGAAAGTCTGTCAAGCAACAATAGCCACTTAAAGCATTTTATCTTAGGAGCAACCAAACCTTTCCATAGCCAAGTAAAGTATTTCTACCACAAAGGAACATAAAGATTAGAATATCAGATATTGTTGACATGAGAAATAATGGAAAGATTAGAGGAGAGGATCTTATAAATATTGTGGTCCTTGATCATAGAGAGTAAAGTACCATCCACCCATTTGAAAGAGAGGAAACTATGAGAGTCAACAAAACAATCACTATTAGTAGGGAGGTCATGGCAAGCATGAGTGATCATGTAATAGGTTTTCTTTTGGGAGAGCGGTAGGTTAAATCTATCTCTAAGAGTATCCCTTCTGATGAGCTTATCATTTTAAAAAATGTCAATAAGGTTAGAGATGCCAGCCAAAGACCAAGCTTTGGCTGAGCAGCCCTGAGTAAGACCGAGGGGCTTGAAGGAGCGGGAGAGGTTCCACTAAATTGATCTTTCCCCATACATCATATTGTCATCAAAGGCACTATTATTCAATAGATGCACCCTAACATGTTCCCAGGCTTTCCAAAAGGTTTTGAAAACACAGGAGCCTTGGACAACAACCGAGAAATCACCAGCAATCAAATCACTGAAAGGAAGCACTTTCCAGGACTTGGCTTGCTTAGGGACTTCCCTCTCAGTATTATTTCTGATCAACACTTTCCAGGGCTCAGTACCTTCCAAAGCACGAAAGATCTATTTAGCCGCCAGAGCTCTACCTTGAAGTTTAAGGTCCTTGAGACCCAAACCACCAAGTTTCTTGTCAACGTGGCACCATTTCCATTTGACAACATGCAATTTGCTATTGCCTTTGCCATCAGACCACATGAATTTCCTGATGGACTTTTGGATTTCAAGAATCTGATAGCTACTAAACATCCAAACCGATGAGTAGTATATATTGTAGGAGGAGAGGATTTTTTGACAAACCTGAGCCCTACCAGCAAGAGAGAGAAATATGTTATTCCAACTATTAAGCTTCTTGGTGATCTTATCTCTAACCCAAACCCAAATATCCTTGAGCGAGGGATCCACAGAGAAGGGGATACCAAGATACTTAACAATCTTATTGGGGCCGCCCCATTGGACATCCTTATGGATGATCCACTTAGGCAAGTGATCCTTCCACCCAAGGAGAGAGGATTTAGCTCTAGAGATACGAGCACCATAAATCTTGCTAAAAATTTGGAGTTTACCACACAGGGCATCAAAATTCTGGGTAGTGAGCTCTATAAAGAGGGAGGTATCATCAGTAAATTGAATATTAATTAACTCATTCCCATCAGGCAGATTCACACCTTTAACTTTAGGAGAGAGAGAATTGTCTCTCAAGAAATAAAAAAAGGGCATCTGAGGCAATGACAAATAAGGAAGGGGCAAGCGGGAAGCCTTGTCTAATAGATCTACCAATCTTGATAGGGGGGAGAGGGAGCCATTAATATCAATTTGAGCAACAACATCTTATAGAAGAACCTTGATAATGCCACAAAACTTAGTCAAAAATCTGAAAGCCTCAAGCATCATAATAATACAACTCCACTCAACTCTATTATAAGCTTTCTCAATATTAAGAAGGTACATAACAGAGTTATGCCCTGAGGCTTTGGACCAATCCATGGCTTTCCAACTAGTGATGAGGTTTTCAAGGATATATCTACCTTTAATAAATCCAGTTTGCATGGGACAAATGAATTTAGTAAGGACTTTTTCAAGGCAAAAGGATCAAATAGAGATTTATCTTGCTTAAGTTTATCCCAGTGTATCTTCTCAAGGTAATTCCACTGAACGGGACCCCCCCCGACTCATCTTGCCGATACTCAATCATGGTGAAATCTCCCCCAATCAACCAAGGGATATCAAAGAGGGAGGTCATCCAAACCCAAAGAGTGACACAGTCTTTAAAGTCATTAGGGGCATAAACATAGCACAACCCAAGATTACATTATTAATATTAAGAGTGATCCAGATAACTCTATTATAGGGAGAGACACCTTCGTTAGTGATACATTTAGCCCACTTGGGGTTAACAAGAATACCAACCCCACCCCGACCTTTGGGATGGTCAGAAATAATCTTAACAGAGTCCTTCCAGATAAATTCAAGATTATAATAAAGGGTAAAACCAACATACTTGAGCTATTGCATCATCACGAAATCAACATTCCTATGAGAGTTCAGAAAATTTTGAATAATGTACTTCCTGTCTGAGGATTCCAGACCCCTAACATTCCAGGAAACGCAATTCATGTGGAAACAATAGAGATGTGGGAACCCTTGGCGGCCCTTCCGCTATTTAATTCACAATGATCACTTTTATTCTTGTTCTTAGATCCCACAGGCCTGCCACGCTGTTTTGGCATAGCAATGGCACCAAAGATATCCTCCTCACCCTCAGAGTCCATCTCAATTTCAAGGTCTAAGTTCTCGGGGAGAGAGGTGATTCTAGGCGATACTCCAGCATGGGCCCATTGCGAGCGAGGAGTTTGAGAGGCTTGAGAAAGCAGTATAGGGTTAATATTATTGATATCACTAAATAGGAATATTGTATTTATTTTATATTAGTAATTAGATTTATAGGTAATAGTTATTGTTTCTTTTATGATATTAAAATATTTTTTTCATATTTATATTGTGATATTTACATTTTGTTTATTGTTTTATATTATTATTTGATTATAGATTTTTTTGTATAATAATGTATATGATTGAAAAATTATAATATAATTTATTTAAAAAATAATTAAATATGTATTTTTATTTATACTTTATTTAATATTTTAATACATAACCATACATTAAAAACAAATTTGTACATAATTTTCTATTTTATATTAAATATTATAGATAATTGAAATAAAATATCAAATGAATTTATTAGTTTTTATTAAAAAATAAATTTTGTTTTTGTTTTTCATTTTTTTGTTTTCTTTTAGAATTATTTTTTATTTTTGATCATTTTTAATGTATAGGTTAAAATTTTAGCTGTAGAAATTCTAATATAGTTTATTTTAGGTTTAATATTTGATTTGAAGCATAGATTTAATTTTAAAATTTTCATTTAATTAGAATTTAATTATAATTATATTTTATTTTACAATAAATTTAATTTTTTCAACTTTCATATTATCTTTCAATAAATGTTGATATCTCTATATTTTCATATATTTATTACTATCTATATCTCTTTGCCTCTCTATCTCTATTTCTCTATATCTTCTTTCATCTCTCCTCCTATCTTTAGTTCGTTATCTCTTCATCTCTTTCTAAGCCTATATATCTCCCTCTCTACCCCTCTATCTCACTCTCTTTGGGTAAAAGTACAAACTTGAGTCGCACTTTAGGCTAAGAAAACAAATGAATTTAGCCGACAATGTTTCAGCTAGAAGGGTTCCAGTCGAACCGATGTGGCAGCCACATAACATCCTCGTGGCAAAGAGTTTTTGCCCAAAATAATTCTGGCCGAAACAATTTTGGTCGAAACCCCATGAGTATTTTTAAGCCAACTATGGTAGATGAGAAAATATTTGGCTTATATATACTCAAGGAGTTTCGACAGAACTAGTTTTGGTTGGAACAAGTTCGGTCGAAACCCCTTAGGTGGCATCTTATGTGGCAGCCAAATCAACTTACAAAATGTTTGACTTATGCAACTAATTTCTCCTTCAAATCTCAACTTTCTGGGAAAAAAAAAACCCTATTGTAGAGCTCAGAGTCAAGAATATTCTTATATAATATTTATAGTATTTTGATTAGATGTAATATATTATAATTACAAAATATTGCAAGTAGGTATTTTAACATTTGAGAAGGAGCTGATTCCAAAAAAGAAAAAAAATAGTAAATCATATAAAAATAAAATAAAAAATATTGTTCACTAGAGGACAGAGACCTCTTAACGAATATGCAATTTGATTTTTGATTGGAATAGATGTGATAGGGAAAATATGGTGGGATATGAAAATTGTTGTTTTCGGCTAAGTTGGACTTTGAATTGTTATAACAGAGAAAATATACATTGAAAACCAATTTTTCTTTTTTCATGCACTGGGTATATATGTCATCTATAACATATTTGAAATTAGACGGAAAAAAGATTATTTACATATAATTTTTTGGTGTGAACTAGACCCCTTGATTTTCAATATTTTCAGCAATTGAAAAATTGGCTTTAAAAATTAAAAACATATATATCAATTATTGTTCAAAGAAATTATTAAAAATAATAGACATAAACTTCATATACTTTTACATATTTTATCAGTTTACATCATCTTCAAATTCTAAACAGAAATGTCACTTTTGTGTCATCACGTTGAACGGTTTTAGTTTTGTTAACATTTTCCTTTATAAAAGTGTGACACAAGTTTATACTTTTACCCCTAAGTTATATGTATATCTTCCATCTCTATCTATCCCTCTCTCTTCCTTTCTTTCTCTCCCTCCCCTCCTCTCCATATCCCTCTCCTTCTCCATCTCTATCTCATGTATTTATTTCCTTAACTCCCCCTCTTAGCCTCCTCTAATTCAATCCTTGTTCATCCCTTTCTCTCCCTCTCTCCCTATTGCAAGCATACCATGAGCCTTTTGGTAATGGAGCATGATTGTCTTCTTGAGGTTTCATTTCAATCATGTTTGGTTTGTTGATTTTTTTTCACAAAGAAATCATATAGACCATTTTTCCCTAATTGACTTTTCATACCTCTTCGGCGTACCCATTGCACACTAATAATAGTGAGAATGTAAATTAGATAAAATGTTAAGATATATAATATGAATATATAAGATATTAGTTACACTTTCTATGCATATTTTATTTATATTTAAATTTGAATTAACTAAAAAAATAATACTATTATTATTTAATAATTTATTGACTTAAATAAGCTAATTTTTGTAGTATGTAAAAATGTAAATAAAGAACAAGTATTAAGTAAACTAACACCTATTCTAAAATTATCACATTTACCTCAAATATGAAAGATATGGAGAAAGCATCCATACAAATGAATAGAATAAAGATGAGAAACAAAGCTATTTTACTCAAAACAACACATGCAAACCTCCCAAAATGAAGAAGTGTTTGATAATGTTGTCAAGAATATTCTTATATAATATTTATAGTATTTTGATTAGATATAATATATTATAATTACAAAATACTGCAAGTAGGTATTTTAATATTTCATAAGCCACTGATTCTGAAAAAGAAAAAGAAATAGTAAATCATATAAAAATAAAATAAAAAAATATGGTTCACTAGAGGAAAGAGACCTCTTAACGAATATGCAATTTGATTTTTTATTGGAATAGATTTGATAGGGAAAATATGGTGGGATATGAAAATTGTTGTTTTTAGCTAAGTTGGACTTTGAATTGTTATAATGGAGAAAATATATATTGAAAACCAATTTTTCTTTTTTCATGCACTGGGTATATATGTCATCTATAACTTATTTGAAATTAGAGGGAAAAAAGATTATTTACATATAATTTTTTGGTGGGAACTAAACCCCTTGATTTTCAATATTTTCAGCAATTGAAAAATTAGCTTTAAGAATTAAAAACATATATATCAATTATTGTTCAAAGAAATTATTAAAAATAATAGACATAAACTTCATATACTTTTACATATTTCATCAGTTTACATCATCTTCAAATTCTAAACAGAAATGTCACTTTTGTGTCATTGAAGTTGCACGATTTTAGTTTTGTTAACATTTTCCTTTATAAAAGTGTGACACAAGTTTGTACTTTTACCCATAAGTTATATGTATCTCTTCCATCTCTATCTATCCCTCTCTCTTCCTTCCTTTCTTTCTTTCTCTCCCTCCCCTCCTCTCCATATCCCTCTCCCTCTCCCTCTCCATCTCTATCTCATGTATCTATTTCCTTAACTCCCCCTCTTTGCCTCCTCTAATTCAATCCGTGTTCATCCCTTTCTCTCCCTCTCTCCCTATTGCAAGCATACCATGAGCCTTTTGGTAATGGAGCATGATTATCTTCTTGAGGTTTCATTTCAATGATGTTTGGTTTGTTGATATTTTTTTCACAAAGAAATCATATAAACCATTTTTTCCCTAATTGACTTTTCATACCTCTTCGGCGTACCCATTGCACACTAATAATAGTGAGAATGTAAATTAGATAAAATGTTAAGATATATAATATTAATATATAAGATATTAGTTACACTTTCTATGCATATTTTATTTATATTTAAATTTGAATTAACTAAAAAAATAATACTATTATTATTTAATGATTTATTGACTTAAATAAGCTAATTTTTGTAGTATGTAAAAATGTAAATAAAGAACAAGTATTAAGTAAACTAACACCTATTCTAGAATTATCACATTTACCTCAAATATGAAAGATATGGAGAAAGCATCCATACAAATGAATAGAATAAAGATGAGAAACAAAGCTATTTACTCAAAACAACACATGCAAACCTCCCAAAATAAAGAAGTGTTTGATAATGTTGTTGATGGAGATATGTGGTTGCTCAAAACTAGCAACATAACACTGCACAAGAAGATGATACCAGGAATGAGGAGAAAGCTCTCAATTTATAGATTTTTAAGAGGAATGGACGGTTGAGATTCAAAGTTGGATGAAGGGATATGATTGTACATGATCAATGATGTGGCCAACATACCTAAATTTGCCCTAATTTTAGCATATATACCAATAAAACAATCCAGTCGCATCAAGGATGACCTTTTTCGTTGGGGATAAGAGATATCTCATATTTCATGTGATGGGATATCTCTCTTGCAACATCATCACGTCAGATAAGTCCTCATATCAAACATAAAAGAAAATATACTAGCATATATCATATAAACTACTAATTATCAAATCAAATCTATTTTTCAATCATTTTATCTAACTCAATGAATTTTATCAATCAAATTGGGTACATATTCAGCTAGTACAATGCAAAGACATTGAATATATCAATTAATCAACAAAAACCAAACATCTCATCGATCAGTCAAAACAAATATCGATCAGTAAATCAATGAAACCAAGTAGTTTTGACCTAAAATATTACTCGTTATTATATATGCGCAATAATAGGGTAAGACAACTAATGTATGCACAAAAAATTTACATGAATGTGCAAAATCAGTAAATTTACAGAAGTTTTGAACATGTGTACAAGAGTCATGAATGTTCAACAAGAATCAATAAATACGTAGAAACAAAAAATATGTGCAACAAATAAGGGTATATGTGTAGAACTAAGGTATTGTGCATTTGTCTACTCTACTCTTTGACCTACAATTTGACCATAATAAATGAATAAAAATGAATCAATTCAAGGGTACATACTAGATCTCTATAGTCATATGACCTTTGAAATCGATGGACTCACTCAGGTATGTGATTTTGCACCAGAATCACCATTCTCGCTCAGATAGTGAGCTCTCCTTCACACTCTTCTCCACTCCACCAATATTTTAAGGCCAAGTGTGCAAATGAGGTCAAAATGACCTCCACCCTATATATAGGCATATAAACCCTAAAGTGGGAAGTGTATAGGGCATGTATGTTGGGAGTGTAAAAATCAACATTTAAAGGGCTCTTTTCACTAGTTTTTCACCCGATTAGGCAACTATTTTGTCATGAGATCGATCGATCATCAATTTTTTTAAAGAAAAGATCTCATCGACCGATCTCTTGAGGGGGCAGAGGCATAAATATGACATACCAAGGGCAGGGGCATAAATTTGAGGCTTAACTTTTCTTTGAAACAACGTGATAAACACATTGTCTCAAAGAGGGGAAAATGTATACGCCTAAAAATGGCTTGAGAAAAGTAATTAAATATTTATTATTTAATTAATAATCATTCCTCTATTGCTAAATATATTATTCAATTTATTTGGTTGATTCACCTTATCATATTCCTCTAAGCCTAAGTCTTCAAAAATTCCTAATAGTTAAATAATTTCACAACTATTTAATTCCTTGTCACAATATGACCAAGTCAAAACCTCCAATCTACTCATTAGTCCACTTCTCTTGCCAAATCATACCAATGTGGCTAGGGAAAATAATTTATTTTAATATTCTATTTATCTTCAATAAATATCCCTAGTCATAAGGGACAAGAAGGGTTGTGCGTCCCTATAAGACTGAGTCTTTTGCCACCTTCCCTATTATCTGGTCACTTGTGCCTCCACATCACCTAGTCAAATTTGACTCATAGGACACTTGTTGAAAATGTCCTATTTATCCTCTCACATTTTAACCACCAAGAATACTTCTTTGCTCTTTCTCTGATAGTCTTGTAGAGACATTGGACAAGTGCCTTATCCTCCCACATATTCCTCCATCTTGTCAAAGTAGGAGGAACATCTCCCTACCATTTATCGCACATTCTAACTATTTCCTATTCTTCCTCCCTTCTTTCAACCAACTTAATTTCAGCCCTCTATCTTCCCAATATTCAATCTCAGCCATAGATTTATGCCACATGGGATCATGGTTACAAAATGCCTATAAATAGACCTCATTTTCCCTCTTTGTGGGGACTAATTAGAAATTTGTATTCTTAGAGATTTTGAACATAGTTTGAGCATTCTTGAGATCATCATAGTGTGCCTTTGGTTTTTGTTAAAAACTAGCATCATATTAGCTTCATAATATCATATTAGCATAGTATTTTCATGTTTAGAATCATGGCAATAGCATCATCTTAATTCATCATCATATTATATTGCATCTTCTTCATCATTATCATAGTATTTGGCATTCAAGAATATATTTTAGTTTGCATTTTAGCTACCAAAAATCCAAGTAATTGAAGGCATCTTGGAAAGTGTAAAGTTTTGAGAGAAAACCAATCACCAAGATCTCAAGGAGGAGGATAAAAATGGAACAAAATGGAATAAATGGGTAAAGAAGGTATGATTTAGTATTTTATTTAGTTTCTTGTAGTTTCATTGGTATAATTGTAAAAGGTAAATATTTTATTGTATTTTTTGGCATATTAGTAGGTTTTACATAATTGAATTCATAGGTATAGAGGATGCATTTGCATACACTTACAATCAAAGATGAGCAATCTGAACCCTCAAAGAAGAAGAGATGATAGGATTTGCAAGACAGTAAGGATGAGAGCAGCCATGATGAGGAGGAGGAGGAGGACACAATGTCAATTTCATCCACTAGAGTGAGAGTGGAGATAATAAATTTTGGATGTTACACCATAGCAGTGATCAAGACAAAGGAGAGATTCAACCTGAGGGTGCATTGGGGGGCATGACAACCACAAGGGAAGATTTAGATGAAATATTTATATGACAAAGGCTTACCATAGTTGTACCACCTCCTAGAGATGATGTAGGTGAGAGAAAAGGATTAATGTGGGTGAAGGTTAGTATATAATTGAGGGGTTTGTTGGGTCGCAGCATTGCTTACACACCATCCAAGTTATCCCAGACATTTACACTCACCAAGAATAGTTCTATGGATTGAAATACCTGAAGGGCTACAAGAGGCCACCCCTTTTGGTATCACATGGAAAAAATTCTTCCTCGTACAAAAATATCAACATACTACCAATTTCTATAAGTATTATACTAGTAGGGAGTATTGTACTAGTTGGAAGTATTGCACCAATTGGGAGAACTGTACCAATTTTTGAGAGCATACCGTAAAATACCATAGGTACACCTACAATTCCAGCCAAAGAACCACAGGAGATAGATGCTTCCCTCAATATTTGGCTAGTTAAGTTTGATATGGCACCAAGTGCACCTCCATCTCCATCAATGCATACAATAGAAGACACTCACCTGGTAGACAAGTTGCAACAAGGAGGAAGAGAAAAGAATACAGAGATTAAATTTCATATTAAGAAGATGATGGAGCAATACAGGAAGGAAGAAGGGAATCTTGAACCATCAGTAGAGAAGGATAAATTAGAGAACGTGACATATTTTCAAGAGGTGTTAGTATAGCAACATAGATTGACCACCATTGAGAGGGAGCAGAGGTTGGCCTTGAAGGAACAATTGAATTAGGAGAGGGAAGTAAGAGTAGGAAAGGAGGTACAAGTCAGAGAGATGGAGGAAAATTTGGCAGCAGTCACAGGAGAGCTCAGGAGTACTAAGAAGGACTTGATGGAGGTTGTGAAGATGGTGACGGTAGCACGTGATAAGAAAAATATAGAAGAGCAGGGTCTATGTCTCCTTTGTCAGTAGCTTTTCGGTGCACCTAGACCAACATCATTAACCACTCAAAGAACATCTTCTCAACCTACTTCTCAATAGTAGATTTTTTATTTCATAAACTCCATTTTTGTTTCATTGTCTGGAAGATGACTTCTTTTTTGGAGGGTTGATGTTGGTGGCAATTTTTCTGATAATAATAAGCAATGTTTTGTTTAATAAATGGAAATGTAATGAATTATAGTTCTTTGGTAGTTGTTAGTTGTAGGTGATTAGAACTTATAACCAACTATCGAGTCGTATATAATTATAACTTGTATTAGGAACTGGAACATTATGGTTGTACACATTACATTTTGGTAATAAAACTACATATTTCTAGCATATCATGTGTTATTTTTGAAGTACTATATTAATATGTCCATTTGTATATTCTTGTTTACTCTGTAAGTTAAAACATTCACCGTAGGGAGTAAAACTAGTTATAAAACCTTATATAGTATATGCTTTATAAGTATATCTCATTTGAAATAATCATAATCTAATAACTATTAGATTATTAATTATTTATGAATTGGGGTTATTGAACAAGTGTGACTAGTCAGATCACCCTTCCTCCTATATTTAAGTAAATTCTCTCTCATTTGAGAGGATAAGAATTTGGATATTTTACATTGATTTATATCATTATGCACAAAAGGTATTATAGGCCATGTGGAAGTAAGGAGAAGTATCCCTAGGTTCTAGTCTATTTTATGATAGACTACATTTGTAAGTGCTTTACTAAAATGATGTTTTATGGGGTTTTCACCTAAAGGGGCTTTCTCCATATATATCTTGTGTAATGTGTACATTTATGCATGTAATATTCTCATCTTATTTATTCATATCTTGTTTATAATGATTAATATCCTAAAAAATTTAATTCTAACATGGTATCAAAGCAGGTTAGGTTATACTAATCAATTTTATGGGTTATACTAGAAGACATGCGAAACTTAATGGAAAATCCCTTTGTGTTCAATCAACATGTGTAAGACCTTTTTTGCATACATTTGGTGTGTCATTTCTCTTTTTTTTTTTAAATCAATTCATCAAAGGTATGATAGGATCCTCATTCTCAATCAACAAATTTTGGTAAATATAATAGATCTTCTTACTAATTTATATTTTTTTGGAAGAAGAAATGCATATTATAAACTAGAAGATGCACAAAACTTGATAGGAAACCTCTTTATGTCTAATCAACTCATATCCAATACCAATTTTACAAATCACTTGATGTGTTTTTGTTTCTATTTTAAAAACCAATTCTTTATGTATATTTTTTAAAAAAAATTGATTATAAATTTTGGTTTTATTTCTATTTTTTATTCATAATGTATTTATATCTATAAATCATTTCAAGCACCTAATTATGCTTCACTAGGAACTGCATATAACTTTGTTTGTTCTTACTCGCACCATATACCTATAAAACATTAACCTCCTTTTTCGACCAAATGTTATTTTAAAAAGGTCACGACCTTCTACACTTTTGACTAGGCATCGTGTCCTACCTTTAAATGACATATCATTATTTGTGAATTCCTTACAAATTCATATTAAAATCATAAGTCTTATGAGATAATTTTGTCTTCGGTAGCCTAAGGCTTTTTAATACAACCATTTGCATACTCTATCATGTGATCACATTTTTATGGTCTCTATCAAACTCAAGAAACCAAAAGTAAATGACATTAAAATTGATCACCTGAGTATTATTGGCATTACAAACATCAAAATGAAATAACTCGTTTGTATTAAGTCCTATAGGCATATTGCAGATTATTCTCCTTGTAAATCATCCACTTGTAAAAGTATTGTGTATTAAGTCCTATAAGCACCGTGCAATGAACTAAGGGAGAGGCTAACTTGAGGAGACTGCAACTCGAATATAAGTTTTTAAGACCTTGTAGCATCATTTCTAAAACAATGGGATTATAAATTATGACAAGATGACTTTCATGTAGTCTAAAATGCATGACCTTCATGTTGACATATATTTGTATCCTTATTTATCACTATCAAAGAAGACCTATGTTATTGGGGTACTTCATTATTTCTTTTATGTAAATTTGAGTGTGATGCCCCCTATTAATATTAAGGGGGAGTGTTAGAACATAATGTTATTAGGAGTTATACCCTTGTAACATTTATGCATAATGTTCTAATATAAGGTTATACCATTTGAAATATTTATAATCTAATAACTATTAGATTATTAACTATTTATAAATGAGATTTATTTTAAAGGTGTGACTAGTGAAGTCACCCTTCCTCCTATATTTAAGGAGGTTATCTCTTATTTGAGAAGATGGGAATTTGGAGATTTTATAGTGAGTTATATAATTATACACAACATATATTATGGTTCATGCAGAATTAAGAAGTATCACCAGGTTCTATTCTATTTTATGATAGACTACATTTGTAAGTGATTTAATAAAATGGTGCTTTATGGGGATTTTTTACTTGAAAGGGTTTTCCCCATGTAAATATTGTGCAATGTGTACATTTATGAATGTATAATTCTCATCTTATTCATTTATTAATTGTATCTTAAGATCCCAAATTCTAACAATTACCCTATACATGTTGGAATTCTAATATGGGAAAGTAGAATACTGAGAGGGGGGTGAATCAGTTTATACTTCTGAAACAAACTGATTCAGCATGTAAACATAACAATTAACTCTAATGTTGTAATAGATCGAACATCTAATCACATCCATGATAAACACATAACACAAAGATTTGGTAACCCAAAAACCCTTGAAAGGTAAAAATAGGGTGGGGATGAAACCCACAAATCTTCACTACTGTAGTAACAAAGTGTGCTTGTTAGGGCTACAAAGTTTGATCACTTATGATGATCTACCATGTCAAGGGTTTGCCTTGTTAAGAGCTTACAAACTTATACAATCTACATTGATTAAAGGATTTAAACTTACAACTAAGTAAGCACTTTGTTAGGAGATTTACAAAGGCATGTTAACCACTCTATTCATAGATTTACCTTGATTCACTTGCTAGAATGTATCATTACCTGATCCTTTGGTCTGCACTTAAAATATTGATAACATATCTCCTCTTTCCAACTCTTAACTGATCTCAAAATCTGATATATCTCTTTTCTATCCTTCAATGCTCTGCTCAGTCACTCTGCCTGGTCTATGCTTCTGATATGCAAAACTTTGCTTCACATACATACACACCCAATCTCTTCTCTTCACATTTGCATCATTTGATTAGGTTTTGAAGCATTCCATATATAGATAATTGATGAAACATCCAGATCAAGATCATTGATCTAGATTCATCACTTTTCCCACTTAAGCATCCCTAATTTTGATTGGTTGCATTGCTTGCATAGGGATTAATAATATTAGAAATAACGCATAATTAATTCATTAAATGTCTTCAACAAACTTTAAATGATACATAGAATTTAGCCAAAATGGTTTACCTAGGTGTTTGTGCCATTCCAAACACATATAACAAAATTGTCTCACTTGGCATATGTAAACTCTGATGCTCGATCAAAACTATCACTTGACACTCACTGTCTATGCAACTCGGTGTGTGCTAAAATATTGACACACTTCTATGAGTCATTATATCCAAGATTGCTCAAGAATGAGATCTCAAATGATGACTCATAGCTCTCTATTCATGGAGTGCAAGGGTTTATAATTGAGGCCCTCAATTTAGACCTAGTTTGTGCCCATGCAAGTACACCATAAAATGAGAGATTCAAAGAGGAAAAGCAAGAGTGCTAGTCTCCATAATCATCAAATATGCATGCAAATGAAAATGGAAGCTATTCTATATCATAACAATGCATGAAAGTAAACTAATCTATGAAAGGAAATATGCATGCAATATTATTCTATGAAATCAAATATGAATCTAATCTAACATGCAAGTGCAAGAGTAATCTAAATGGATTGTCATGGATGCATGAGAGAAGAAGACAAGAAAAGAGAAGTTGCAATGTTCAAGCTCAAGTGCTCAAACTCTCCTCAAAAATTTCTCTCCAAACCTGCAGCATAACAATAACATAAAATCTTGATCCTAAATGAGAAGGAGAGGGCCCCTTATAAAGGAAAGTGTGGAGAGGAATGCATCCTCAAGAGCAATGTGGGATAAATCTCTAAAAAGGCAATTAAGAGGAAAAATCCCACCACTTGGAAATATGTGCATTCAAAGTGTAGAGAAAAAAGGAATTTTTATTTATTTTTATTTGATTTATTTCCCTTTTTCATCACAAAGAGAGATTTAGGTGAGGATTTTATTTATTTAATTAAAAGAGGGATTTTCTTTTAAATAAGATTATTTTATTTAATTAAAAGGGAAGTTTTCTTTTAATTAAATAAGATTATGGGATAGAATGATCAAACCTTAGGAAATATTGAAATAATTGAATTAATTACGATTTGATCAAGGAAATTGAATTGAATTGAAAATATTGCAAGGCATTGATTTAGGAAATTGATAAATTGATTCCGTCATTTGATAAATTGAAGAATGGGGGCCCATAGTCTAGGCGACCATTTTAGGGTGCATACATTCACCCCTCTTTTAATAATGTGTGATCTTTATGGGAACACATGTAGTCAAAGAATGTAGTTGAAGTGTGAGATAGATTTGGGATCACAAAACAACCCAGATGTGTGATCGAAGGACAGGAACACATCAGGACAAAGATAAGTTGTTTGAAAAAGACAAGGTCAACACCCCTGTAAATAGGTAATTGACATGTCCAAGATAAGAATCTCAAGAAATTTTTCCCCAAGCGGAACAATTGATAGGATTGATAAAGCTGAATCAAGGATTGAAGTTTGATAAGTACTTCCCCCTCGTGATCAAAATCGAAATGAGATAGAGGAGAAACAAAAAATTGATAAATTTGATCAAATCGAACTAAAGATAATGTTATTGATGTAAGATGAAAGATATAAGGATCACAAAACCAAGGTAGATCATCAAGCATGAAAGATTATGCCCCAAGGTTGAATTAGAAGAAAAGAAGTAGGGTGAAAGCGAATGGAAGATAGAAGTTTGGAAGAGGTGGAAAGAAATGGAGAGAAGAAAGAGAATTGACCTTAAGAGAGAGAATGCCCCAAAATCAATCAACTATTTAAGATAGAAAATTTTGATTGAGATCATGAAAGAAGATAAGGAAATGAAGATCAAAACATGACCATAGTTGATTAAAAGTCCACAAGAAAGATGAAGGAAAACCCTCTCAAACTCATAATGCAGTCTAAAAATGCAAATTAACATGAAGTCTAACAATGCAAGCTAGATGAAATTGAAAAGGTGTACTTGCAATAGAGAAACTGTAACATAGTATTTTGTGTTCATAATTCATTAGATAACGTTAAGGAACTTATTTTCATCATTGGGCCATTATTAACAAACATTGGAAAATCACACAATCATTACTAGTAACCAGCGCAACTATGAAGATATGAATGTGATTTATATCAGATTGGAATGTGGAAAGATTCTAACATAAGCATCAAAGACATAAACGTAAAGATGACTTCAATGTTAGCTTACCCAGTTTAATATAGCAAAACCACGCTTGCATCAAGGCATAGATGTCGGGATGACCATAAGAACAGTTGTGCAAAAATAGTCAAGGATGATGCCTCATATCTCCTAAGTGTTTCAAGGGGAAAACAAGAGACACTCTAGAGTTTCAAGACCACACCCACAAGCAGAAAGCAAATAAAAACATGCCCCATGCCCCAAGTCCTCTAGCTATGCATACCAAAGATACTTATTAGACAAGGACACTCAACAAAAATCAATAAGAATCAGCTTACAAAGAAAAAATCATGACATAGCTCAAGCATTAAGTGTTGTGTTTAAAAATTTAAGTGTGTTAAATGATAATGAGTTCTGAGGATAAGGATTGAATGCTTGCAAATAGGTAAGACCACATGATAAAACTGGGTAAGACCAAACCGATAAGTGTTGAAAAACACTAGATGTCAAGGGTTGTGTTGATAAATACAGTTGGGGTGGTGTTGAAAAATACATTTTGTGAAGTGTCCTAAAGACTAATGCATCCAAGAGACCAAAGCTAACACAGTGATGCCCCCTAGACAAAGACAAAGACCAATTCCAAACGAAGGCAACAAGGACAAGGCATGATGGAGAAAGACTAAGTGTCAAGGACACGTGCTAAGAAATAGGGGTACAAAGGCCTCAAGTAGTGCCCATTTCCAGGTTTTCACCACTTGGCTTTTATTGTAATTTTTTGCTACCAAGGCGCCTGTTTCCAGGTTTTCACTAAGGCACTTTTTCTATTTAATTTTGAATTTTTTTATTTTTTTATTTTTTTGTATTTTTGGAATATATAATTTATTTGGAGATACATCAAAGTGCCTATTTCTAGGTTTTCACTAAGATGACCATTTTTTCAGGACATTTTCTGATTTTTAGCAATTTTTGACAATATATCATTTTTTGGGATTTTTTCAAGATCAATAAGTATGTACAAAGGGTGCCCCCAGACAGAATGGGCATCATGGATAGAACTTCTTCAGGTGCAAGACATTGATAGGATCAAGGAGCTTCTCTCCCTCTGCTGTAGATAGTAAATAAGCACCTGACCCAAAAGATGTTGTAATGATGTAAGGTCCAAGCCAAATAGGTTCAAATTTGCCCTTTTGATCTATATGTTGTTGATTCTTGGGATTTTCACATAGGAAGAGACCTCCCACTTAGAATTATCTAGGTTGAACCTTTTTTTTGAAGGCTTTGGACATGCGCTTTTGATAAACCCTCATATGGTCAAATGATGCTTGATGTTTCTCATCTAGAAGTTCTAACTCTTGAAGTCTCATGGCGTGGTAGTCTTCATCTGTAACTAGACCTTTGAGGGAAACTCTAAGTCAAGGAATCTCAACCTCTAAAGGTAACACTACTTAAGTGCAATATGTAAGGGCAAAAGGAGTAGCCCTAGTAGGAGTATGAATACTCTTTCTATAGGCCCACAAAGTTAGATTTATCTGTAAGTGCCAATCTCTACCACTCTTACAAATTATTCTATGTAGGATTTTAAGAATGGTTTTATTTAATGCGTCTACTTGACCATTTCCTTGCGGGAAGTAATCGGAGGACCAATGTTTTTTAATCTTGAATTGCTTGCAGAGTTGTTTAAGGTCTTTATTTTTGAACTGGCCTCCGTTGTTAGTGATAATCTCGGAAGGCACTCCATATCGACAAATGATATGGTTCAAAATGAATAGAGATATTGTCTTGCCCGAGGCAACAGAAAGTGGGACATCTTCTACCCATTTAGTGAAGTAATCAGTAGCAGTGATAATAAACTTGTGTCCACCTGATGAGTTGGGATGAATCTGCCCAACAAGATCAAAGGCCCAGTGTTGAAATGGCCAATGAGATATAGAAGGAATGAGCTCCCTGCCTGGAGTATGTGTTAGGTTACCATGTTTTTGACACTTTTCACATGACTTTGCAAAATATATTGCATCAATCTGCATCGTAGGCCAATAGTACCCCTCCCTAAGCAACCTTTAGGCCATGGAAAGACCATTGGAATGTCCCCCACAGATGCCCTTGTGGATGTCAACTAACGCTTGGTCAGATTCTTCCTTTTCTAAGCATCTAATAAGTGTTCCATCTAGACCCCTCTTATACAAATCACCAGAGATAAGGGAATGGTGAGAGGCATTTTGGGTAAGGTTTATGCATTCAAATCAGTTAAAGGTTTTAGGTATAATGCTATCATGAAGGTATGAGTAAATGGCACCATAACGGGATGGCTCACGACCAACAAGGGTACAAATGACATGACTTTCTTGGGAGTCAAAGATAGGGTGATGTAGCTCTTCCACGAGGAATTCAAATCTGGATTCATGTTGCCCTAACTGAAGGAGTGAAGCAAGTGTAGCCATAGCATTAGCTGATTTGTTTTCTACTCTAGGGATTTGCTGAAACATGACAAGTGTGAAGTATCATTTCAATGAATCAACCATTTGCTTGTAAGGTACCAGTTTCTCATTTTTTGTTTGATATTCATCATTGACTTGGTTGATTATCAGCTGTGAATCCCCATAGATGTGTAACTCTATGATTCTCCATTCTATGGCCATCTTAAGTCCATTTTTTAAAGCTTCATACTCAACAATGTTGTTTGTACATGGGAACAATAACTTGTAAGACTTAGGAATCGTGTACCCATGAGGAGAAAGAAACAACACACCAGCTCCTAAACCATTTTGCATAAAGGATCCATCAAAGAACATCTTCCATGTTCTTTCAGTCATATACATGAGGCGTTCATCTAGGAAGTTAACTTGAATAGGTGCATTATCTTGTATTGGGAAATCAGCTAATTGATCTGCTATGTCTTGTCCTTTGATTGCTTTACGCTCAATGTAATCTATGTCAAACTCTGAAAGGATCATCACCCATTTAGAAATTCTACCTGTGAGGGTAGCCTTACATAGTAAATACTTGAGTGAATCTATTTTTCCTATGAGGTATATAGTGTGCACAAGCATGTAATGTCGCAACTTTTGGGAAGCAAACACAACTGCAAGGCAATTTTTCTCAATGCTGGTGTAGTTAACCTCATATGAACTAAGAGTGCAGCTAATGTAGTATATTGCTCTTTCTTTCCCATGTTCATCAAGTTGAGCTAGTAATGCCCCCAAGGAATATTTTTTCACTTAAATGTATAGAATAAGTGGTTTCCCTGGGATAGAAGGCATTAAAATGGGGGATTTTCCAAGTATTTCTTTATTTGATCTATGCTCTTTTGACAATCGGCATTCCAAACACATTTGACTCCCTTGTGTAAGTTCTTGTGGAAAGGTTGAGCTCTATCTACCAACTATGAAATGAATCTCCTTATGGATTGAAGACATCCTTGAAGACTCCTCATTTGACTAATGTTTCTAGGAGGTGGCATATCTATGATTGCTTAGACTTTTTCAGGGTCTACCTCTATTCCTCTTGCTGAAATGATGAGTCCTAGTAGTTTTCCAAAGGTGACTCCAAATGCACACTTTTTAGGATTTAACCTTAGTTTAAATTGTTCCATGCGATCTAGAATGACTTCTAAATCATCTAAGTGTGTGTGTCTCTTCTTAGACTTGGACAAGGTTTCATCCACATAATCTTCCATGTTTTTATGCATCATGTCATGAAGAATGGTTGTCATAGCTCGTTGATAGGTGGATCCTACATTTTTTAATCTAAAAGGCATAATGTTCCAACAATAGGTACCCCATGCACAAGTGAATGCAGTCTTTTCTTGATCTTCAGCAGCTATCTTAATCTAATTGTATCCAAAAAAACCATCCATCAAGGAATAAATCTCATAACCCGCAGTCATATCCACTATCATGTCTATATTGGGAAGCGGAAAGTCATCCTTTGGGCATGCTCTATTAACATCTCTAAAATCTTTGCAAACTCGAATGGATTTTTCATGTTTGGAAACTGGTACAATGTTTGATATCCATTCAGCATAGACAATAGCTATTATGAATCTTGCACCAAGGATTTTCTCTAATTCTACTTTGACTAGGAGAGCTATGTGAGGATGCATCTTTCTCAATTTCTGTTTAACCGGTTTGACACCTGGAGCTATGGACAAGTGATGCATGATAAGATTAGTGTCCAACCCTGGTATATCTAAATAATTCCATCCAAAAATTATCTTCTTTTTCTGTAAGAACTTAGTGTAAGCTTCTTTTTCTTGTGGTGACAAGGAATTAGCCAAGTGTACTATTTGTGGAGCCTCGTCTACACCATAATTGACTGCTTGTGTTGGTTCAATAAGCACTGAAGATCTATCTTGAAATTATCTAGGGAGACAATCAAGTACCTCATACTTAGGTGCCTCAACGAGCTTTTCACCCTTGGATACATTATTTATTTTTAATTTTTTTTGGTTTTGACACCGCCACTCAGTGGTTTTCACCATCAGAACCCCTATTCTTTTGATTTTCTTTTCTTTTTATTTTGTGAGTAAGGTACTTGATGTCTAGCTCTATCATGCTGGTAGCTGGTTCACTGGTGGAAGAGACTATGGGTTCAATGGCATTCAAGTAACAGGCTATCTCATAATCATTTCAAAATGTTAAGAGCTCAGGTTATTGATAGCGTTGGGACCAATCAATGAGGTTAGGATGATCAAGAGGTAATTCAATGACTGGTTCAAGGTTATAAATGTGAATGATATCATCTCTGGTGATCGAAGAGTCAGAGTCCGTCAAGTATCCTTCTAAGCTACCCAAATCAGGATTCATCCTAACAAGTGAATAATCATCCACTAAGGCAACATGTGGGTTCAAATCCTCTATTCCTACATGTGACTCGTTGACTACCTCGGGTTGATAACTATAAGTGTGGATGACATCAACATCCATGTCAACTATGGAAGGCTCTGAGAAGGAGTCCCATTCATACTCATATGAACTTGTTTCTGAACTCTAACTAGGATGTTTACACCATGAAGGTTTGGGACATCTTGATGTGGAAGTTCTAGTGTCATAAAGGGTAACACCTTCTCTTTTCATTAAAGGAACTAGATTCTTTCATTGACATTCTCTGAAAGGATCTTCTACATCTTATTCATCTTGTTCTAAGGTTGCAACTGTCTCATGAGTGACTGGAATATTTGAATCTCCCCAAAGGAGATTAGTGGAAGGGACCCAATATTCACACATGTCTTGCTGATTTGTCAAATTAGGTATGTATTCTGGTTCATCTTCACTATCCAACTCATCAAGGATAGGAGTAGTGTTCTTGTTGTGATTCACAAATCCTCGATCAGCCATCTTCTTAGACTTGCATCCAAAAAGATTATGATCTAGGGGTTCAGCTCTGGCATCCAATCTATGACTAAGAGGGCCATGTCTAGGATATCCCATCTGTTTGAAAAAAGTATACCCTCTTCCATAAGCCTTAGGAGAGGGAGAGAAGTTCTCATTGTGCATGTATTTCTCTTCTTATAAATCCATTCTGTAACAACCGTCTCTTCTTTCTCATCTTGAATAGGCACTGAGGACTCTACAAATGTGCCAAATAAAATCACAGCTAAAGAAGAAGGTCTCATGTCTTGTGAAGGATTTCCATAAGACCGAGGTGAAACTGGTAGTGCTGTGAGGGATTTGAGTTGATACCCCCCATGCCAAGGTCTACTGACTTGAACTTTTCTTTATATTCAGATAAGGTTGCATCGAAGTCTTCTGCTTCTCTATTGAGGGGAACATGAGCACCTACTAAAACTGAGTTAATAGATAAAGTGTTATCCCTAGGTATAAAAATCTCTATTCCATTGTAAGGGAACTTAATACACTGATGATAGGTAGCTGGCACTGCTTGCATATCATGAATCCACAGTCTGCCGAGTAAGATATTGTATGCAAGGGGGCCAACGTCAACTATTTGGAATACAATATCTTTTTCAATAGGGCCAATCCTAACAGGAAGGACAACCAACCCCTTGGAACTTCTTTCCACCTCATCATAGGCTTTGATGGTGATATTTTTCCTGGTATCTATGACTTGTTTAGAATAACCCAACTTTTTCAAAAGACTCAAGGAAAAAATATTAAGCCCAGCACCCCCATCTATCAACACGCGCCTAACACGAGTTTTGTGGATCATGACCTCAATATGAAGAGCGAGATTGTGTGGGTGGCTCAAATATTTATCATCAACCTCTAAAAAAGTAAGATAATGAGGGCTAGCAATATGGTTAACCATGTTCTGGAATTGATCAATGTCTAAGTTATTGGAGACATTCGCTATGCGCAAAGCATCCTCAAGCACTTGTTTGTGTCTCGGGGACAACTCTAAGAGCTCAAAGATTGAAATCTAAGCTGGGGTTCTTTGCAACTGATCCACAATATTATAGCTCAACTTAGGATTGACTGTTGGTTTTGAGGTAACATTCTTGGATGCTACTTTCTTTGGTTTACTTGGTTGACTTGAACTTGGTCCTCTAATGACATGGGGACCTTGACTTCATGTGACGACATTGAGAGTTTGAGATGGCACTCTAGAGTTAGGACCCCTTAGCACCATGATGGGTTCTTCATCAAAGATAGGAGAAGAGTCCATGTCTAGATCAAAACCATAGGGATCTTTATTCCTCATCATGTTGACATTCTCTTCTACAACTTCACGCATGTTGACAACATTCTCTACATTTGTGTAAGTGTAATTGGCCTCAGCCTTGCCATTCTTAGGTTTAGAGGTTTCCCCCTTCTCATAATTGGGCAAAGGTTCTTTGAATGCCTTATGATCGGTGTTGGTGTTCAATCCATGTACCTTAAGTTTTTCATTCTCAATGAGATCTTGGATTATATGTTTGAGTTTCCAACAGTTTTCAATATTATGTCCAATGCCATTGTGAAACTTTCAAAAGGATTTCTCATCCAACCAATGTGGCTTAACATCAGATATAAAATGCTTTGCAAGATCTTGAGTATGCGCAAGGTTGTTGGAAATGAGTGTTTTCAAGACATCCTCATATGAATCACCAAGTTTTGAAAACTGATGTCTCTCTTTCTTAGGCCTATCTTGGTATCTTGACTTGTTCTCTTGTTGATTAGATGCATTGATTTTCATGTCTTGAACAACACTAGACAAGTGGAGAACAACTTGATCTTTGGGTTGGGAGGAGTCCACAACTCCATCATTGACCACTTGTTTGTTCTTATTCCAATGTGAGTTCTTTCCTTTATCCTTGTTAGGGTTGTTTTTATTTTGATCATTGTTGTTGTTGTTTCCATGTTTGGTCAAAATTCCTTGTTCTTTAAAAACATCCTCAATCCTACATGCAATTTCAACCATGGTGTCAAAGGAATCAAAAACCATCTTCCTAACTTCATACCACATTTTGGGAATCAAGTTGCTAACAAGGATGATAATCTTCTCATTTTTAGGGATGGTCCTAGAGTAGCGAGAACATTGTCATCTCCACCTTTGCAAGAAAGGGACAAAGGATTCCTCTTGATTTTTCTTTAAGTTGCATAAGTCCAACATGGTGATAGATCTTGAAAGGTTGTATGCAAAGTTTTGGACAAATTTATGGATGAGCTCTTTGAAAGTCTTAATGGGGGGAGTTATGTTGGTGAACCATTCCATCACTTGACCCTTAAGGCTCCTTGGGAACAATCTCATGAGGTACGAGTCATCTTGATGGAACTCAAAACTCATGTTATAGAATTGACGCACATGATCATGTGGATTTCCATTCCTATCATACTTGTGATATTGAGGGATCTCAACCTTTCTAGGGAAGTCTTTCATGCTAACACTTTTGTCAAAAGGATTAGGATGAATTGAATCAAGTGAGAATGAACTCTTGGGTGCAAACATCTTTTCCATCATACTCTTAATTTTTTTGATCTCTTCTTCTTGAGATGGACCTTTGTTCTTAATCTTCTTGTCCACATCAAAGTTGTAGAGGAATTTAGCGCCCTTGTTGATTAAACTCTCTAGGAACTTGTCTTTTTTTTGCTCTGAGTATCTCTCCACATACTATTGGAAGAGTGATTCTTGTTGTATCTTCATGAAGTCTTGGGAGTTGAGGTCAAAACTTGAGCTACTACCCCCATATTTGAACCATGGTGAGCACGTTGTGAAGGTTGTATTGAGTTCCTAAGAGGTGTTCATCTCCTATAATGATCATGTCTTGAAGCCCTTCTTCCTCTAGGGCTAGGAGATCATGACTATGTTCTTGAATGTCTTCCACTTCATGGAGTCTTAGGAGGGGTGGATGGAGGAGAGTTGTTTCCACCACCAAAATGCATGTTGTTAAATTGATCATTAAGTTGTTGAGCCAAGAGTATATCTTCTCTTCCGGGAAGGATTTCCTTTCTATCTCCAATAAGGTTTGTCTCTCCAACTATATGAGTCTAAATTGCTCTTCCTTTTCAGGTTGTTCATCTAGGAATAATTTCTTTTTATGCTCAATTTTCTTAAGTCTTTCACTCGTGTATCTTGAAGATGTTTTGAGCGGTGAACTTGGTCTTGAATGTCTAAACAAGTCATTGGTGTATGTTGCATTCACACGAGTGTCACAAGGTTTATCATCTTGGTTTTCATGTTGTGATTGTTCTTCTTGATAGGCTTGCCTCTTACCTCTTCTAGCCCTTTGGTGTGCATCCAGATATCTAGTTGAGATAAGGGGTGAGACTGGTCAATTTTCATGAGAGGAACTGCCAAACAAAATGGTATCTCTATGTTTTTCAAATATGCCATCAAGGCGTTTATCCATTTCTTCCCTCTCTCATCAAGTCATTGTATAACTCATATCCATATCAGAGTGAGAAGATGCTAAGGGTGTACTCAAATCACTAAAGTTGCTCTTGGAATCAAACCAAACTTTTGAGTTGTTCTTGGGTGATTGATCAAATACAGGTTATTTTCCCTTATGTTTTTGGCGAGTTTGAACTAAGGGTAGTTGCTTAAAGACTACTTGAGATTGATTTCCTTGATCTACTTGATATCTTGTTGTAACTAGCATGAAAGAAAAGGTACTAGGTGATAGGATGACCTTAAGAAATGTTGGTACCAAACCAGGATAGTAAAAGCACTCACTTGTCCAAAAGAGAGGTGATAAGATAGAATTTTACAAGAGGTGTAAACCAACACTACCATAGAGGTGCCCACTGAACGGGTGAGTACCCTAACACATATGGATCAGGAGGATGATTTACCCAAGTTATATTGATTGAATTTGAATTTGTGTGGAAGTGAATGGACAAGAGATTACTAAAACTCTCCAAGCATGTTATCAAAGGATCCAAATGTTTTTCTTCTCAACAAGGACAATTTCTAGCTTACCGACCCCAAGCAAGGTCACTTGTGAAATCAAAGATTACTAGTTCAATATGTCAAAATGCAAGGATCCAAAGTGCAAATAGACTTCTAACAGCGGGTTAAGTGACCTAATTTGACCCAGATCAACCAAGGAAGACTGGAAATGACAGGATAGAAAATTGAGCAAGTTGACAGTTTAACACTTAAGAGTGTAGATTTTGAGTTGTTGATCGTTTTGACATTTGCTTTGATGTTTGGTGTATGTTTTGATGTTTGACTCATGCAAGACACATCAAGTAGATTGGTTTGTTGTAAAAAGAACAGTCACACCACAACCTAGGTAAGCTAGGGCAATATCTGTTGAATTCCCACTTGAACCGAAGTTCAACCATGCCTACTCATAGCGGACAACTTAGAAGCTTGGAGGCATGGGCTCCTCCTTATAGTGCACTCACTTCTTAGGAACACCAAGCTTTGAATCCCAAGGGTAATCACTTCCCAAGGGACCATTGTCTCTACTAAGAGCCATGAAAATGTGGGACGTCTTAGTCAGTCTCCGACCTTCCGCACCAAAAAATAGAGGGTTTTTGGATACTACAACAAAGTTCTTTAGTCAAGGCATTCACTCAGGTGGTTATACTTGTGGCAGATTAGCTCCACTATGGAGGCCTCCTAGCCTATATAAGTTACGTTCTGTAGGTTTTAACACACCATAAGGGTACTGAGGAGATCTTCTTCCTGGTATAACGCAATCAACACCTGTTCACTGTGAGATTAATCACAATGACATTTTTTATATACCGGTTCGGAAGGGCTTGGCTTTAGCCTGCTACCGGTTGGGCAATCCACTCTCATCGGCTATGTTAAAGCTCTTAGGAGGTAGCCACACTAAAGGATTTGTATGGATTTCTCTTACACCCAAGATCTGCTAAGGCGAGGGGAGAGGATACGTCCATGCAATTCCTTGGGATTACAAAACTAGAAGACACTTCAGACACATAAGAAGATGACAATGATGTTTCTGGATTTCTGATCATCACAAAAGGGTGAGAGCATAATTTCCTGATATTATTTCCATCCCTAAAACATCAGATAGAAGTTCATTTTAAAAGTCTTGCATGTGTGTTCCTATTTTAATAAAACAAAAACAAGATGCAAGCACAATGTTTAGCGTTCTATTGATCAAGGCAAACTGCAAGATGATTTGTTAGTAGTCTATATTTGTAGTCTTCTTTTTCAACGTCCCGCAAACCATTGTTAGTTTGTAATCAACAAGATAATCCAGAGAACAACAAAGCCAAAGATTGGTCAGCATTAGAAAAATAAAAAAATTAGAAATATGATTGCATATTCAGAAAGTAGATGAAAAATCACGCACTTTCAAAAAAAATTACACTAAAAAATGTTACCGTATGAGCCCGTACGAGGCTACAGAAGCTATAAAACAAAGGATAAGATAGGTACAATGATCAAAACCTACCATTTTGAATAAATCTGGAATCCAAAACAAGAAAATAACTCAAACCCAGTAATATTTAGGAAATTTTACCAAAAATAAAAAACAATTGCACTCAATTTGGATCAAATATGAGCAAAATATGATCATTTGAAGTTAGACTATAAAACTGAAAAAGCTCAATGGTGAAGGCAAAGACTTTTCAAAGCCTACTGACGTCAGCAGACTGCGGGATTAAAATTGACGGTTTTATGGCTGTCACAAGAGTCCATGCAGAATGATGGTTTGACGGCCGTCAAATTTAACACAATAAAAAAAATTTGATTTTTTTTATAGATTTTTTTCTTCAAAAATCTGCCTCAGGCTGCGTGCAGAAAAATCCAAAATTTGCCTTGATTTTTGTGCAATGGGTCCTACGACTTCTTTGGGCAAAAATGTTTTTGCCACAAATTTGATTTTGGGCAAAGATCTGCGTGTTTATAGTTGTTTCACACTGAAACGACAACCCAGACACAGTGGTGGAGTCAGATATGACTCAAAGTGGACAGAAAATAGAATTGAAAGAAAAAGTTAAAATGAGGCTATAAATTGAATATTCTACCCCATGGTGGGTGCCAAAAATGTGTGCTAAAATGTTGACACACTTCTATGAGTCATTATATCCAAGATTGCTCAAGAATGAGATCTCAAATGGCGACTCATAACTCTCTATTCATGGAGTGCAAGGATTTATAATGGAGGCCCTCAGTTTAGACCTACTTTATGCCCACGCAAGTACACCATAAAATAAGATTCAAAGAGGAAAAGCAAGAGCGCTAGTCTCCATGATCATCAAATATGCATGCAAATGAAAATGGAAGCTATTCTATATGATAACAATGCATGAAAGTAAACTAATCTATGAAAGGAAATACGCATGCAATATTATTCTATGAAATAAAAAATGAATCTAATCTAACATGCAAGTGCAAGAGTAATCTAAATGGATTGCCATGGATGCATGAGAGAAGAAGACAAGAAAAGAGAAGTTGCAATGTTCAAGCTCAAGTGTTAGAATGAATTTAGAATAACTAAGAGGGGAGGGGTGAATTAGTTATCCTCAGGTCTAGATGTAGCAAACAAAAACTTTCTGTATTTCATATCTACTCGGCAGCAGTAGCATAAGTCAACAACTTTAATCATGCAGTTTACTGTCAATTGAAATTAGCTTGTAGAAACATAACAGTAAAACAAACCATAAGCATTCACACAAGTTGACACAAGTATT
>MU225716.1:566035-582454 GCA_018584345.1 Thuja plicata
GAGGGCTCCTTATAAAGGAAAGTGTGGAGAGGAATGCATCCTCAAGAGCAATGTGGGATAAATCCCTAAAAAGGCAAGTAAGAGGAAAAAGTCCACCACTTAGAAATATGTGCATTCAAAGTGTAGAAAAAAAAGGAATTTTTATTTATTTTATTTGATTTATTTCCTATTTTCATCACAAAGAGAGATTGAGGTGAGGATTTTATTTATTTAATTAAAAGAGGGATTTTCTTTTAAATAATATTATTTTGTTTAATTAAAAGGGAATATTTCTTTTAATTAAATAATAGTATGGATAAAATGATCAAACCTTAGGAAATATTGAAATAATTGAATTAATTATGATTTGATCAAGGAAATTGATTTGAATTAAAAATATTGCAATTCATTGATTTAGGAAATTGATAAATTGATTCCGTCATTTGATAAATTTAATAATGGGGGCCCATAGTCTAGGCAACCATTTTAGGGTGCATACACTCAGCAATCATTCTGCTCGACAACTACTGAGTACTCGACGACCACTGACTTTCTCAGCAGTAACTACTGCTTGGTCAATACATAATATCTTATGTAAGTCATTTGCATTGCTTGGCCTTCGTGGGATGGATCGGTCTCAGTGATGACCGACCAACCTTCCTTGATTATGACTAAGTGTGTGACACTAATAGACAACATAACTTGGAGATCAACAATCTCCCCCTTTGACATTAGTGGAAAAAACACTTTGTCACAACTCTTCAGTCCCTTAGAAAAAATAGTACTCAAGTATACCAAAACACTAGTATTCCCCCTAATATTATGACTCGGCCTTCATAAAGACTTCACTACATATACACCATAATCTTAAGTACATGGCTCCAAAAATAACAAAATAGTATGATATACCTTTCTTCTCTCATCATTCAGTTATTTCCCTTGTGTGCATCTTTCCCCTTTATCTGCATCTATTTCATTTCCCCCTTGATTACATCTTATTGCATTTCCCCCTTGTTTTTGTCACTCTTGTCTGCTGGGGTTGTAGGGGTCAGATCATACTTGTCCAAAAATGGTTTTTGAATCTATAGGATCATTTCCAATGCATTATCCCAACTAGATCTCATAGAGTCCAAAACATGTAACTTGATCTCTAGCTCGGCAGCTAGATCAATCAAACTCTCTGCAATATTGAGAAGAGGTTCTCTCTGTGCTAATTCTTTTGTAGCTGACAGCTCTCTCTGCATGACCTCCAAATGAGGTATCAGCATAGTCTGAATAGAAATCAATTTAGCCCTTATTCTACCATCATTAGCCATGAGCTCGGCTAATCTCCCTTGGGCATGAGTCAACCTGGTAAAATGAATAGAGTTGGAACTTGCATCCATGCTCAGTGAATGTCTTGTTGACTTCAAGTCTGATTGTAGCTTCTCAATAAGCTATTTATTCTCCTTTGTAAAGAATTCAACATCACAAAGTTGTTTATACAAAGAAAGAACACTTTCTATAACTTCTTCAAAGTTACTTACCAGATCGGAAAGTGCAAATTATTTTACATTAAGTTATTTTGCAAATTTCTCAAGAACTGTGGTCTCAAACTTCCTCTCAGACCATTGCATGAGCTTCTGATTAGCCTTAATATCATTATTGTTGACCTTTTGAACAATATTAACCAATTGATATAAGATAGTGGTTTTCTCATTTATATCATGAAGCTCAAATGCATCAACAAATATACCTTTTATATCATGTAATACCTACTTTTGTTGATGTTCTCTTTTCATTTTCTCTTGTTTGCTCTTTCTTTTTAATAAACTCTGCAAAATTTGCACTTGCTCATAAGATAAGTTATCAGTGTCCCATTTTGGAATCACTATAACTTCATCAAGTGTCACATCTGTGCTCAGAGAATTGTCCTTTTTCTTATGTGACTTCTTCTTCTTAGTCTCTGGTGAGCTGCTACTCGGTCTTTGTTCATCTTTTAATTTACTGGTGTCACTATCAAATGTAACAGTCTCCTTGTGAATAATAATTTCATGTTGTTCAGGTGTATCAGAGACCATGGTCTCAGTAAGTGGTAGCTTTGTCAATGCTTGAATTGCCTCTTTCTCCTTAG
Organism: Thuja plicata; assembly: GCA_018584345.1. NCBI lineage: Eukaryota > Viridiplantae > Streptophyta > Pinopsida > Cupressales > Cupressaceae > Thuja > Thuja plicata. Next base: position 568,128 of record MU225716.1, read on the forward strand.
GCTCCTTTTTCTCCTCGGTTTCTATAGTCTTGGTCTCCATTGTTCTGTCATCATGAAATTCTGAGACATTAGCTGCAGACTTATGTGCTTGATCTTCTTTTCTCTTATCTTCTTCTTCATTAACTTCAAAGTTTTCCTTAGTAGGGGAATCTGGAATGTTGATTGTAGCCTCACCCTGCTCCTCGGCATTCAAACCTTGTGTATCCTCACCAGTGATTATGGTTGAGTCATCAATTGCTAAATCCTTTGTTTGTACATCCTCAACCTTCTCCTTTATTTCATCCTCAATATTATCAGGCTCATCAATATCTTCTTTATCATCAAGCTCAACTTGTTCTGTTGTGCCTTCATCTTTGTTTACATTCTTATCAACTATCAATCCAAAAATTGTCTTCCAGATTAATTGGCTATATTGTAAAACTCCTTCAACATCCTTCCTGAGTATTGAATATACTCTCAATTTAGGAATGAACCTGCTCCTATATTGGTCCATGAATTTTGTTCTTTTCTTATGTGTCAATTTAGGCATTATTTGGGCTAATGCCCCTTCTCTAATCTGCCTTTCAGTCTTAATGGAAAACTGCCATCTCTCATCAATCTTTTTGAACAATTCATCATGGACTAGATTCCCAATTTCTAATGGTGTCATCTTGTATGATGCCAACATATCCATCATTGCCTCTTCTATCTTTTCCTTATCCTCGGTACTCAACTGTTCAAACTTAATGAACTTAAATCCTGACAAACCTGTATAATTCCTTATGTTGTGGAAAATCTCATCAACATTTAGAGGATGTTTGTGTGTAGCAACTTTGAATTTTCTAATGTCCTTTGTATCTTTCATTTCTTCATCTTTTCCCAATTAATATTTCCTTCTCAGACTCCTCTTAGGGTTTCTCGGCTTAGCTTTAGTTTGAACTTGTTTCCTTTTCCCTGAGCTCTCCCCTTCAGCTTTCTTTACTAGAATTTTATTTGGTGGCTTGACAATTGTTGCAGTTGTTGATGCCCTGGTTCTTGATCTAGATGTGGCAGAAGGAGTAGATTTCTTCTTTATACTCCTCTTCATAGTTGACTCGACAACCATCACTTTCTTACCCTTCTTATTTACTTCCACATCTTCATCTTCACTCTCTTCTAAATTACTAGATTGGTCCTCACCTTGACCTTGTGTGATCTGTATTGGTGCATCTTCTTATTCTTCTTATTCACCTAACATCTTCTCCAGGTTCTTCACTATTTTCTTTCTTTTTATGTCCATGGTTGCAACCTTCAATCCCATGGTTATCTTTGATTTTGCTTCTTCCTATCTCCCAAATACCTTAGTATTTTTATCAATTTCCTCTGGAAGTAATGTTGTGATTGTTGCAGATGTTTTATCAATATTCATTTCATAGAGTAATGGCCTCCACCATGCTACCCTCGGTACTAAATCATGTACTTAGGTATAATCAGTATCAACTAGAAAACAAACATCATCATAATGATTTTATACTAGTGAAATAAGGATTCTGCTCCTTATTCTCATCTTCTTCTTAAACTCAAAAAAATAGTTTCCCATGACATTATCAAAGTTTTCTCCTAACTGCTGAGTAAAGTCATTAATCTATTGTGTCATTGGTCGGTCTTGACTCCATATTACATCTCCTATAGTAGGAAAAGTATTCTGAAACATAGAAAAATATACAGACTATCAAGGATATGAACTTACACATAGAATTCTTTGCCTTCCTGATTGATGATAAGTTCTCAACCAATTGTGTCATTTGCAACTCGATAAGGTCATTTGTATGATCCTTTTTCACTATCTTCCATGCCTGATCAACCACAATGCAGGGAACACTATCCAATCTGCTCGATTGATAAAACTTGTGTGCAATCACTCTAACTGCAAATTCAATCTCAAGATCTGTGATCATAGAAATTTCCATTCCTCTCTTGTTCCACTCAGCCAAAGTGTTCGCCTCAATCACTTCTTTATTATGACAATGCATGGTTCTCTTCCCGATCAGAGTAGGGCGACCAGTGACTCAGTGTATGATATCCTTGGTAATCTTCACTGGTCCATTCTCCAGCCATAAACTCATATCATGTATTCTTCTTAGAACTATCCTAATTCATTAAATTTTGAAGTCGCAAGGGAAATCTAGGCCATGGACTAACCCTTTGTTAGCAATGTGTTGATGCTCGACCTTTAATGCCCCATTTTTTCATAGTTTGTTGTAAGCTTCCCTCAACTCAAAGTCTCCAACCTCACTGATCTTACACATGTAACATGCCCTTACATCGTGAATCATTAGAACTTTTTATGGGATCGATGATAGGGCTCCCGTAAGATCTCCCTTCACTGCATCCTCAGGTACAACTCAGAAATTAGACAGTACACATGCATCACTCCTGACTAACTAAATATTATTCATTTCCTTGTCTTTCCTCTTCACTCCAATAGATGAACTGGTAGCCATTTCTCAAATTAGGGCACATAAAATGGATACTAGGTAACTCAGTAACAACGAGTCTTCAACCTTTCACAGTACTTGTCGATGATACACAGTGGAATCTTCACAAACTTCTCTCAAATCACTCTTCAATCACCTTAGAAATGCTTTGCAAACTCTAATTTCTTTGTGAACGATGAAATCCATTATATAGCCTCAAATAGTCAAATTAGGTCTTCAATAAATGCTCCGTATAGTGGTAGGAGTATAGAAGTTGTCTCGGTCCTTGAGTAAATATAGCGGTTAACTCATTCAATCACTCGGTCAGAATAGTGACTCGGTTACTACTGACACTCGGTCAATATATCAGCTCAGATGATATGGGGGCTTGGCACATACTAATACTGATGCTCGACACCAATTGTGCATATCAATTCTTTTCTTAGTTCTTGTCTCAGATCTATCCTAATGCATCTTAACTTATGTAGATATGGACTTTAATACATCTTATGTTAGGAACTGGTGTAAAATATAGCATTTGAGAAAATAGTTCCTTACATACCTTCTTTGCTTAATCAGAAGTAGTGTCATCACCTGATCCATTAGATTGGGTGATCTCGGCTTCATTAGGTCCACTACTACTTGCTTCTTCTTTCTTTCTCCATTTCAGATTCATCTGGTTTTTTATCTAATCAACAATAGGTGTAGGGGATCTAGTCTTGCATTCTCTCCTAGTATGACCGATCTTGTGACAACTATAACAGACCAAACTTCCATTCATCCAACTCTTGGATTTACCTCTAAATTGTGTCCTTATACAATTTTATGTAATATGACCATATTCACCACAATAATGACAACTATTCCTTGTATTTTAATCCCAATTGAATGTGTTACATTTCCTAGGTGCATTGCCTTGTTTCTTGGATGTCCACTTAGATTTTGCATTGGGTGTGCAATCTTGGGTTCTATGACCAAATTGCTGGCAATTATAATAATGTCCCTGAGATCTAGGTGAAGTAGGTGATATGATAGTCTTTTACCTGCATTCATGTGCTTGATGTCCATATTTCTTACAGTTAAAGCAATATCCATTGAATTTAGGCTTAGGTTGGACTTACCATTCTTTCTTCGACAAATTTTTGTTGTGTGACATGGTTTCCCACAATGATGACATGTAGGTTTGTTGTTCTTCAGCTTTGCATTCCTCTATTCTCCACTCTTTGATGATTCTCCTTCATTGCATGATAGGTGCTCGATATGGCCTAGTCCATAGGTGTCATTGGTCCTTCTTGGTGATCTCATCATTTCCTCAAATTATCTCAAGGCTTCATTAGGTTTGTTTATCCTCTCAACGAGTTCTCTTTCAGATCTCAATTCATTTTTAGTGTATTGTTCTCTGATCTCATATATATAATTTCAATGTCTTTCATGTTTACCTCTTGATTTGCAAATAACAGTTGGTTGACCATGTCCAAGTGATTATTTGTGAGCTTCTACACATCACTTGTCTTTTCATCAAGTCAATTAGTCATTTGTCTCTTATCTTCTTCTGCCATTATCTTGTCTTCCTCAGCTTTCTTCTTCTGATCAATCACCTCACATAGTGTTATTGATTGAGTTTCCCATTCTATCTTTAGACTTTTGACTCATTCTTTCAGTGTCTTCTTCTTTATATTGAGTGTCATTCAGCTGAGTTGCCAATTCTTTCCTTTGCTTTAAGGATTTCTTCAATTCCTCTCTTTCTGTCTCAACCTACTGCAGTGCCAGCTGGATATCAATCTTCTAATTCTCAATGACCTTTGCCAGCTTATAAACCTCCATATCCAAGATCTCAACTCTCAAGTGGTTAGACTTCTTGTAAGAGAATAAAGCTCTGATACCAATTGTTGGAAGTCAAATATGGGAAAGCGGTATTCTGAGAGGGGGCGAATCAGCAACTATAAAAATTTTATACTTCTGAAACAAATTGATTCAACATGTAAAAATAATATTTAACTGTAATTTTATAATAGATCTAACATCTAATCATATCTATGATAAACACATAACACAAAGATTTGGTAACCCAGAAACCCTTGAAAGATAAAACTGGGGTGGGGATAAAACCCACAAATCTTCACTATTGTAGTAACAAAGTGTGCCTATTAGGGTTACAAAGTTTGATCACTTCTGATGATCTACCCTATGAGGGGTCTTCCCTGTTAAGAGCTTACAGACTTATACAATCTACCTTGATTAAAGGATTTAAACTTACAACTAAGTAAGCACTCTATTAGGAGATTTACAAAGTCATATTAGGACCACTTTGTTAAGAGATTTACCCTGATTCACTTTCTGGAATGTATCAGTACCTGATCCTTTGGTCTGCATTTCAAATGTTGATAATGGATCTCCTCTTTCCAACTCTTAACTAATCTCAAAATCTGGTATATCTCTTTTTTGTCCTTCACTTCTATGCTCGGTCACTCTGCCTGGTCTATGCTTTTGATATGCAAAACTTTGCTTTACATACATACACACTCGATCTCTTCTCTTCACATCCACACCATTTAATTAGAGTTTGAAGCATTCCATATATAGATAACTAATGAAGCATCCAGATAAAGATCAATGATCTAGATTCATCACTTTTGCCGCTTAAGCATCGCTAATTTTGATTGGTTGCATTTCTTGCATAGGGATTAATGATCTTATCAATAACACGTAATTAATGCATTAAATGTCTTCAACAATCTTTAAATGATACATAGAATTCAGCCAAAATGGTTTACCTAGATGTTTGTGCCATTCCAAACAAGTATAACAAAACTATCTCACTCGGCATATGTAAACTTTGATGCTCGGTCAAAACTGTCACTCGACACTGACTATCTATGCAACTCGACAATCATTCTGCTCGACAACTACTGAGTACTCGGAAACCACTATCTTGCTCGGTAGTAACTACTGCTCGGTCAATACATAATATCTTATACAATTCATTTACATTTCTGGACCTTCATGAGATGGCTTGGTTGCAGTGATGACCGACCAACCTGCCTTGATTATGACTAAGTGTGTGTCACTAATAGACAACATAACTTGGAGATAAACAATACAACCTTTTATTCTTTACTGCGAGTTATACTTTTTTAAATGACATCTATTTTAATTAGATTCATTTTCTTATATTTTATGGAATTACATATTTGACTCATTTAAAGTACTACTACAATTGTGTTTGATGTCCATCAAATTACAAAATGGATTATTTGACCACTCCTTGCTATGTCAATCCAACCATGATCATGGTACAATGCAATAATTTTCATATTATTACATCTATAATTTTATTTATTTTCGATAAAATAATAGTTGGGTTGGGCCAACACCCTTTGTATTATATTAAAAAAAGAGTTTTACAGTATGATTTTCCTTCTATATGACCTTGTTATACAAGAACCCCCATTACATACATTGTTCTGCTTCTGATCCCTAGCTATGGATACCTTAATGAAAAAATTGCAGTCCATTAACCTAATTACCATCCACTACATTAATATTTTGATTTATACTAAAATTATATCAAATTATCATTAAAAAACTAGAATCGACATTTATCAATGGCATCCGCACTCCTTTAGTTGCGCCTTACCCACTTTGTTTTCCAGGGTCCTTTTATTCCATCCCACGAGCTCTTAGTCCTTGCTTCCGCATCCTTCTTGGCCTATGCCTTCCTCATCTTTCTGACATGGGCTACTTGAGAAAGTACTGGGCAATCAAATTTTTAGTGAGTATGGGTTGGACCTTTTGTAATGTCCTCAACATCTTTGGGATCATCCTCAATCCACTCTTTTCCATAATTTAGGAGTGTTGGTACTTCATCCTCTGCTTCACTATCACTATCTGTCTAGAGGCCTTCTTGTTCCTTGTAGGCTATATTCCAACCTTTGTTTGAGTTAGGGATGATGTGTGCCAGCCTCTAGAGGAATTCCAAATCTATCAATGTCCCCCAAGCACTCATTTAGTTCATCCATTTCCATTGTTACAATGAGAGGGAACCTTTTCACCTTCCATCCTTGGGTGATATAGTAGTGCTATGGGAGGGGATCTTGTTCTCCTTGTCGACATTGTCCAGGATGGCATCTATCTCTCCAAGGTAGGCATGCTTGAACAATGTATGATATAGTAACTTTGCCTTCACCTTTGGGACACCTTGAGTTAGGGAAAAGGATAATAACATCACAAGGTTGTCTATATTGATCATGTTATTGTGGTAAGACCACAAGAACTCTCTGCCAAGGACCTCCTTTACTACATGCAGTACCAGAGGGTGCTTGACCGATAACACCTTCCTTAGGCACTTTTCTATAACCTCCCCAAAGAAGGACATCGTTGTCTTTGTAGACTCTAGAATTATTGGCATGTCCATTTCTGCCTCAATGTATCCATAAACTATTGTGTTTGTATTGTGACTCAACCTTGGCCATTTAGGGTATATATAGTCATTTGTCTCTTGTCTTTGTACCTAATAATATATCGCATATCGTCTCACACACTTAGCTAATTATGGTGAGTTATTTGAGTTCCTCTTCCAACGCATACTCTCATCCTTTAATTATGACCTCATTCCTCCTTGGGAGTCTCGCATGGCATATTGTGACACCTGAATGTGAATGTGGCTTGTCCTTTGAGTGTCTTTTTCTTGTGTTGCGAGTATATCATTAATTTGGCCACATTTGATGGTGATTTTATACTTTATATATTAGATCCTCATATATTTCCATGATTTATTTTGTACCAATTAGTTTTCTTTTTCTTCCCTTATCCACCTGGTGATGTCATACTCCATTTTTATCCACCTCTTTTGTTAATCAGTCTGCCTCCCCATTCCCTTCTTTCTAAATGTGAGAGATTTGAAGTCCTCTAGTTTCAAAATGAGTTCTTTGATGGTCGTAGCTATTGTGCTAGCATCCAGTTGGGGCTGTGTTCCTACCTTATTGCATTGATGACATTCAATGAATCTCTCTCTAGGTGGATTTTGTTTGCCTTAGTGTTGAGACCTAGATGTATGTCTGCTAATGATACTAGAAATTATGCACTATTGTTTGTTGTTTCACCTATGAACTCTAATTTTTCTTCCATTGTGTGACCTTCCTAATCTTTGTCAATGTACCCTACTCCCATGGGCCCCATGTTTCCCCTAGAGGCCCCTCAAAATTGACCTTTATCTATTCTTTTTATGGTGGTGTCCATTTGGTATCTTCTCTTGATTTGGCCTCATTCTTTTCCTTTGTCCCATCAATTTTGGGAATCTGAAGTCCATTGAAGTCTCTGTGCATCTAATCATCCAAGATCATGAAGGTATGTTTTTTTCTTGACTTTGTTCTTGTCACATTGTTTAAAATTTATATCACCACTATTTCAATCTTGAGGCATAGTTCTTTTCTTTCCATTCTTTTTTCATTGAAAATATGTCTTCTCCTTCTTTCCACACCTCCCAAATGACCGTGGAGGTCATTATTTTCCATAGATAACTAAACAAAGATTGAGAATTAATTGTTGGCTACATTCTAAAACATGCTTCTATGTTATTCGATATTGGACATTGTAGATTCATCTTGTTCATGAAGTGCTTCCAACATTCATTTTCATATTAACATGATGTCAATAAGTGATCCACATCTTCTTCTACAAAGAAGCATAGTGAGCACCTCCCAGGACCTTGGATTCCAAATCTTCTTAATTTTTCTTCAGTTAGAATGTGTTTCTGCACTATTTTCCTGGTGAATACGCATGCCTTGGAAAGGATGTCCTTGTTCCAGATAAGCTTTAACATCCAAACCCTTTTCTCTATTGCATCTTCTCTAATCTTATATCTTGCCCTGGCCTTATTGTTACCTGTGTTGATTCCCTTTGTTGGTATCACACATATTTCCTTTAGGAGTTCTCAAAGCTTCCTATTGGTCCTCTAGCACATTAATCCCATCTATTGGGTTCCATACCCAAATTCTTATGTTGTTTTGTCCAACTGGCCTTCCATAATTGGATACCTTTGATACACATCTTCTAAGAGTTTCTTCCTTGATTTCTTGTAGTTTGGACTCATATGTTTGCTAACAATTTTCCCCCACCCCATTATTCTATCTAGAAGGTTGTCATGTCTTCATTCCTAAACTCCCAAGTGACATGGTGGGTTATTATATCTTTTCACTCCAGTATAAAGTTCCAGATGGACGATCCATGTGGTGGGTTAGCTACTGTTGGAATCCTTGTACCTTAATTGGAGTCCAGGTACTTTTATCAAAGTACCTAGACCCATTTTTTGTGACCATTTTTTAATATTTTCTAGACACATTTCACCCCATAACCATATTTATTATGGCCAATTCTACATCTATAATTTTTATACTAGTATGTTGATGCAATTTTCTCTAAAATATGGTTGTATGCTTCCAATTCCCAATCTCTAATAGAAGAGGTATTTGGGATTACATGTTTTACATACAATAGATAAAGTGATTAGAAATATAAAATACTACAATTAACAAGTAAGACAACATATTTATATTCCAATGAAAATCAACATGAAATATTTATTAAAATATACTAAGAATATGTTGCACACAAAATTGAGGTCGATGGAATATGGAATTTTTTTTATGTATTTTATAGAAAAATGTATGGATATAATATTGTAACATGAAAAGGGACTCTTTCTTGTATCAAAATCACTTGTTTTTTTATGTTTACAATTACACTACTAAAAGCACACTTATATTAAGTAATAATATATAAAATACACTGAGAGACATGTCTTTCTCAAGGTGCCTATTTCACATAATAAATTGATGAAAATAGGCACCATAAGAAGGATATATCTTGATGTATTATAATTATTATTATATAATATACGTATACTAGTGACATTCAAGACATGGAAATTTTAAGACATTAAATGGATAGGAGTTAGGGTTAGCATTAGGATTAGGGTTAAGGTTGGATAGAAATAGAAATAGGGTAAAGGGAAAGTGTAGGGTTAGGGCTAGTATTAGGTTTAGGGTTAGAGATATAATTATTATTAGAGATAAGGTCATGGTTAGGATTAGTGTTAAGGTTTGGGTTACAATTTGAGATAGTATTAGGGTTAAGATCACAGTTACAGTTTGGAATATGGTTATAGTTTAGTCTATGGTTAGAGTTAGAGTTAGGGTTAGGGTTAGGATTATATTTAAAGTTAGGTTTGGGGATGGGGTTAGGGTTTATATTAGATATAAAAATAGGGCTAGGATTAGGGTCATAGTATGGTTATGGTTATGGTTATATTTGGTGTTAGTGTAAGTATCAGTGTAAGGGTTTTGGATAAGGTCAGGGTTAGGGTTATAATTTGTAGTTCCCTAAATAGTAAGTAGTACAATTTTAGTCCTTTGTTAGGCCCCATTTTAGTGTCTAAGGATTTCATGCATCATTGGTCATCTTGCTATGTATTTCATTAATAAATATTTACATGTTTTCCTTTATTAACTTAATTTACATCTGGTCTCTTAATTTTAGGTGTGCACCCTTTAATTATTTCATTCATCTATCACCTATTGCATACATAAGCCATATTTCATCATGGGTGGCCTTTTGTGTTTATTCCAAATTCAAAAATTCATTTTGTGTGCATTTTGGGTACCCCATACCCTCATTGATAGGTCTTGATTAAAATTTTAACCCTTACTAGCTAGAACTAGGTGTCTCGTAAGGCATGGGGAAATATAGGTTTCCTTGTTCCCCAAGAAGCACCCCAATTTGTATAATTGTGGCCCAAAATTTAAATTGGGTAAAGTTATTTGTTTTTTTAGTGGGATATTCAAATCCTCATCAACCCTCTTCAAGTTTTGAGATCCAAAATAGTTTGGAGAGGTATATAAGCAAGGATACTTCCCTTATTTTAGAGGAGGCAATCAATATAATCCATCCGCTACCAAACACTCAAGATATAAATTCAAGGATCATTCCTAATCAAGCATAATAAATTAATCCACATTGTTATCAAGCATTAAGCATGAAATACAAAGAGTAAAGTCTAGATACAAGCATTAGTGAAGGAATCCATGGTCTCCCTATCCTAGATCCAAGGTCAAGACAACAATTTCAAGAAACTTCATAAGCAATCAAACACTTGTGAAGGTATAATATCTTATCAACCCCCTCCTTCTAACAACAAATTTTTTCTTTTATGCAATTTTGATTCAATTTCAAGGTTGGTTCCTAAACAAGGGTTTGACCAAGGAAAACCCCTTTCCCCAATTTTATTTTGTGTGTGTAGGTGATAGGTGGCTTGGTTGCAAAAAAAGCTACATATAGATATGATAGAGAGTTACAGGTGGTAGAAGTCTCATCAAAATTTTCTAGGTCTCGGGCACCTCCTAGGGCCTCAAGTGAGTCTGGTCACCCTGTACCCTCCAAGTCGCCCTATTCTTGTCATTCCAAAATAAAATTTGGATCATAGGTTAGTCACTATTTTAGATTTCCATATTTGTCATCAGAATTAGTTTTACAATCGGTGATCTTTTTGCATTTACACATTTATCTCATTCTTGTCCCACATATTACATTATTCACTTTCCATTTTACATAGCCATTGTCAACTCCTCACAACAAAGGAATCTTGCATCCTCTTAGTGTTTGAGCCCCCTTGAACCTAGTGGATCAACTTTCCTTCCAATATGTGAAAAAAAATTTGGTTTAAGCTTCCTTGTTAGACCATCCATCTTAGTGAATGCACTTCATACCATATTTTCTTTCGTTATATTTTGGTGAAACTAGTTTCCTTACTTTTTCATTCAAATTTGGTGTTTAGATCTGATTTTTATGTTACATTTTATGCATTTGTAAACCTTCTTATATATTTCTTCTTATTTGAATGTTATAATTACATGGATTTTTAGGTAATTTATGCAATCATGTATTAAATTATTCATAGTGGATCTTATTTTGCATAAACTTGATGCATAATTTCACAATATTCATTTACAATGATGCACTATTTTTCTTCATTAAATGTTTAAATAATTTATTTATCAGTAATTTTCATTGTTTGTACATTCCCTTTTTTTCTTTCCTTGTGTACGAGTTTCATAACCTTGAGTCCAACATACAACATCCATATGAGAAGAAGTTGTATACTTTTAGGTTTGTTTAAAGGTGTAGATCATAACTCGTATAATGTATTCCATAGGAATGTCGATGATACCTCTATGCCTACAAATGGCATACCTATCATTGTTGATAACTCCTCTTCCCATTTTCTAATGATGAGGATGAATCATTAACAAGAGTGTTTCCTACCCAAGTTCAAAATCTTTCTCATGATTTCAAAAAGCTTGAATGTGGGTTAAGTCAAGAACACTCTAATATTAGTGAGGAAATATCCTTAGTTAAATGATTGAAGAATTTGATTCAAAATAATGAAAATGGTATTGATTTATTGTGTGACAAATCCCATCTTATTGGTGCAAATATCAAGTCTATGAAAAGTTGTGTTGAAACTTTTAATATTTCAAACCCCAATGTTGAGGATTATATTCCAAAATTATTACCTAATGTGCCTACCTTTACCCCATCTATCATGGCTACATCTATTTAAAATTTCAACCCTCCACATGTTAGTCTCAAATTAATTCTTAATCCTAACATACCTCCTCCTATGAGTGTTTCATGTATTTCACAACCATCATCTATACCCACATAGCATAATGTCCCACCTCCATCCTTTTCCCATAACATTCCACATCCTTCATTATCACACATGTCCAATACCAAGCAATCTACCTAAAAACTCATTAACAACCTTGCCCAAAGTTTTACATTCGTACACCAATAACTTTCTTCTACTATAAAATCCAAATATAACATCCCTACTTGTGACATTACTAGCCCATTATCTTGTGACATCCTTTGTGTCATTATCCCTCACTATATGGAAATACCTACCTTTGATACATGCAATAGAAAAGGTGATCCCTTGACTCATGTTAAGATATTTCAAACCTTGTGTAGTGCCTTCTCTAATAATCATAGTCTTATAGCTAAATTTTTTACTAGGACATTTATAGATAAGGTCTTACAATTATTTTTTTCTTTGCCTCATTATTCTATTGACTCATTTCAAAAACTTGCTTTCATTCAATAATATTGGTCTTCAAATTTCTTTAACTGGTTTGATTCATTGTAAGCAAGGTGTTATGGAAAAAGTGACAAATTTTATTAGTAGATTCAAACATTTGCATGCTCAAATTTATTATCATGTTTCTAATATGGATGTTCAAAGTATTTTCATTTATAATTTGCAAAAAGACATTACAGATAATTTATTGTTTTCTAATTTTACCTCTTTAATCCAATTGTGTGCAATGCTCCATAATTATTAGCTTCAGGTGAGCAAGTTTGAGTCATCCACTCCAATGGCTGGATAGTTTATTAGAGTGATGCCTCTAGGTAATTTTCCTAAAATTATAAAAAGACCAATAAAGGCTTCATAAATATAAATAATTATTCCAACAAATTTGAAGCACAAGTGACATCTATAACATCAGGTGTGGCTCCTTTGTCATATGTTTTCAAACCATCTTGTAATTTTACAACTCTTTCTAAATCTTTGCATAATATTATGTTAAAATGTATTAATGCTAATGTTTTGAAACTTCCTCCAATAAAACCTATTTGTAATAATTTTCCTAAGGCAAATAATGAAAATGCCAAGATCTAGAATCTCAATTGATAGCACAAGAGAAATAGACAAAATGATCAAATGATTGATCAATATTGATCAACAATGAAATAAATAAATTAAGTACATAGTAGATGTGCATGAATATATAGGCAATGCAAGATAACTAGGAGATGTACATATGATAACCTATCAACAACACAAGGTGGAACCACATGTCCACCAAAGGTGGATCATCCTCCATTGTACAATGAATTATGTGCAAACATACTAAACAATAAGAGGATGATAATGTGATAAGAGAACTAAAGGTGGATCTCACACATGAGATAACAACTATCACCACCGAAAGTGGAATTTCTCCTACACCATGTGCTAAAATAAGATGAAAAGTCCTAGGTGTCTCATATGCAAACTACTATGAATGCATTATCTTAAGTAAGCTTAAGTAAAGTGTAATTAGGAATATTTAATTACACCAACACCCCCCCTTAAGTGCAACTTAGGGGAATGCACTTAAAATCACAATGCTAGATGATAATGCAAGATGGGTCCTGGATACTAGGCCATGTTAGGTACCCGTGTACAATATGCAAGTGCAAATGCAATGCAATCTCTCATAAAGCAAATAAAGAGAGAAAACCTCATGGGAAAAAACTCTCCCCCAAAAAGAGAGATGAAAACAAACAAGATGCATGGATGGATGGAGTAATCCAGACACCCCCCCATTACAAAATACATCATGTATATACAATGAAGAATACCTCCATAGGAAGGAAACAAGGAGATATTATATCCCCCCATAATGAATAATATCTTCCAAGGTGTGTGCTATAATTGTGTCACACTTCTATGAATCCTTACATTCAAGAACACTCAAGCATGAGGTCTCAAAAATCGATCCATAGCTCCCTAGGCATGGAGTGCAAGGGTTTTTAGAATGCTCTTAGCTAGAACTATTAAGCCTATAACCTTGCTAATAAACCATGCAACGAGAGATTCAATAAAGACAAGGGCAAGAATTCCAATATCTTCAAGAATCAAGAATGAAATGCAATGCAATGCTAGCTAGATTAAGATGAATATGCAAGCTAAGCTATGAAAATGAAAGAACAAGTATTACAAAGCCTCCTAGTTAAGCTAGATGAATTAATCTAAAGCATAAAAAAAATCTAAGCTAAGAATGCCATGAT
>MU225716.1:631716-653106 GCA_018584345.1 Thuja plicata
TTGCATCTGAACCACCCATTTTCAACCCCTCTTTCTATAAATAGAAGGCATTTTTGAGAGCAAATGGCCCTCATTTTTAGAGTTAAATTGCATTGTTATGTTGTTTAGATATCTATAGCATTTTAGTCTCAATTCCATGCATTGTTATAATGTCAGTTTTCATAGCTTAATTACATGCTTTCTAATCATTTAGCTTAGTTTTCAATTAAATCTCTCATTCTTAGGAGTGTATTGTCACTGAATGGTGCATAATCTGAGGGCATGATTATGACATTTTTCAAACTCTTCCTAGATAGGGAGCAATAAGTTAGTTTTAGTGATTTGTATCTAACCTTTGCTCTTTTATGCTATTTTTCACTAATCTAATGACTTATTGAAGTGTTGTGTCGCAGGTAACAGGTGGATCATTTGACATGCACAACTATGACCTTATTTTTATTGCAAAGTCTGCTCAAGGATTGAGAGAGCATTTGAAAAATTTGGAACTTTTTTGCTAGGAGGTAGGGATGCAAGTTAATGACTCTAAGACTAAAATCATGATCTTTTCTTTGAAAAAGAAAAAAACAATACCATACTTTTATTTTTGAGGGAAACTCTTTAGAGATTGTGGAAGAGTACAAGTACTTGGGAATTGATTTCTACTATAGGCTGAGTTGGGAGACATGCAGATAAAAAAGAATATAGGGGGGTGGAAAGCTCTTACCTTCTTCAGAATAGATGCAGGAAAGTTGAGTTGTAGGATTGGAAAACCATGAAGACTCTCTTTGGTCTCTTGGTAGTTCCGATTATTCTTTATGGGTGCGAGGTTTGGGGGAGTAACGTGTCAAATCACTAATGACGGCATATAGAAAGAATCCAAAAACATCTTATCACCAGTAACCTCAAGGTCAAGTCGACGGTCGCATATGAGATCCTGTTGGTGGGGCTGGTATATTTTCGATTGAAGCCTCAACAATTATTCGCTTGCTATGCTACTTAAAAAAAGTGGAAAATATGGATATGCATCGCTGACCTAGGATGGTGGCTGAAGAGGAGTTAGAACGGAGAAAGAAAATGTGGAAGAAACAAAATAGCAAGTGGTTAAACATTTGGAACATAAATCTCCATGAGTGCCCAAACACTAATATAAAGATAAAAAAGTGGGTGTTAGAGAAATTCAAAACTACCATGTGGACAAAATATAAAGGTAGAAAAAAAGTTTACTATGCCAAAGAATTTAACCCCAAATGGGATCATGACGATAAATAATATTTAGGTTCCGCAATTAAAGGTAAGGCAAAAATTCTGATGGCTCAACTGAGGACCAACTCTGATAATTTGCGATGCGAAACTGGTAGATGGAAAGTTCCCTAAGAGATGTGGGAAGAAAGAACTTGAAATTATGAGGCAAAGGGGTGGTTGAAACGGAGTGACATTTTATCAAGGAATGTGCTGCTTATGAAGATATTCACAGTCATTACGAAGACAACTTACAAGTGAACAATCTGAATAAACTTTTTGAAGAGGCAAAATTAAACAAAACAACTACTTTCCTAATAAAGATCCACAACAAAAGGATCCACTTAGAGAAATTTCAACAAGCAGATTAATTAGTTCTCTCTTGATCCCTTAGACTACTAGTAATGTAAACATCATTCATTCCTCCATCCATTCATTCCTTCTTTCTCCAATGGGGAAAAAAGTTCGAACTTCTTTCACTCTCGATGACACTTTCCTCTCCACCCTCTTATCCACGTTGCGAGGTAAACATCCAATAAAATCAAGTTTATAGATTTTTTCGCACAATAAATAATATTTTGCAAGAACCTCTCGAAGGAAGAACAATCGGGTAGTTGATCAACCTATGCGAGCTATGGCCGCTGTAATTTCTAGCTTATTTTCATGCCACCATTCCCTGCTAACTAACATCCCAACCAAAGTGTGTATCCTTCCTCCTTCCACTTTACATAGCAATGGGCTCTGTATTGGGAAGCCTAATTCCAACCATACATTTGGATTCATTCGCTTTTCTCAATTTAGAACATCTGCAACATGTGTGTTTAAACTACAAGCATCTTCTGCTGCAGCACAGGAGACTGAAAACAGTGCAGAAAATCTTGTAGATTCTCTTCTTTCCATGGTATCTCTTTCTTTGCTCCTATCATCATAAGCCCATTTCATAAAGCAACTTGATGTTTTATAAATATATCACAGGTCGTTTTAGAAGCCTTTTTCTAAATTAAGGTCCGTGCAAGCCTTTAAACAGTTGCAGCAAATTTATGTTTAAGGTAGGAAGTAATGAAAACAAGGAATTGGGTATTTTTTTAGGTGGAAGGAACAGACAGAGGTGCCGTGCTAAGCAAAGAAGAGCACGAAAAGATAGCTGAGACTGTCTCTAAATTGGAGCAATTTTGTATACCAGAGCCTCTCAAGTCTCCTCTTATATTTGGAGGTAAGAAATCACAAGACAATGTGGAATAGGGTTGTTGGGTTTTTTGTTTAACATTTTTAAAATTAAACTTATAGTCTGCAAAAGGTGACTTGTCATGGTATAATTTTCACAGTTAGCTGAGACGTATCAAATTTAATTTATTCCTCCTACAGATTGGTCGTGAGGTCAAACCCCTAGAGTAGAAAACTAAAAAGAAAACGTTCTTTGTTCTTACAAGGGATTATTGAACTCCATATTATATTGGGGCTCCGCCCAAGCCATGACCCGATCAATTACCTAATGTTTATTGAAAACTAACTCCTCGCTACATCAAAATTTATTTTTAGGGAGAAACCAAAATTTATATTTAGGGAGAAACCGGCTAATTCTGCAATATTCGCCAGGCTGCATTAACATAGAGATCACTCTGTTAAATACCCAATCGTATTGTTAGACCATTCACTTAAGACAATTTCACGCTAAAAATATTACAAAATGGGAAATATCAGAATAACTCACAGGAATCTGCATTAACATGGACACCACTTTATTAAGTGAACTAATTTATCTCTAGACCACTCACTTACAGAATATTCTGCAGGTAAGGTATTATAAAATGGAAGATATCAGCATTTCTATGAGACATAATTTTTGCTTTTGTAAGAACATGCTTTTAGTATACCTGGTATTTTGCCACAAATTGGAACATTTTGCCTTCCTTTGGCTTAGAGCTGAGGCCGGAGGGGTACCTATTCTGCTAAAGTTGCCTCACAGTTGAGTTGGGCTTCATTCTTTGATTTGATGCCTCTAGGAATTCAACCCTTGGTTGAATTTACACTTCACCCCCATTGGCTATATTGCAATTCCAATTCAGTACAACCTAAAATGTTGCTCATCCAGGTTTAAAACCCTAATTGATTTTGGATTTGGTTATCATTTTCAAATAAAACTATCAACAAAAGAAATACCATCTCAAATTATCTCATAGTAAAATGAGGAGATCGACAAGTGCAAGGACTTCTTGGATGGGTGCACATGCCACACACAACCTGAACATGGTTGTAAGATCTCAGATAATTGCAGGAATTATCTACCTAGGAACAAGTGCCTTGAAGTTATTTTCATATAAACTTAGAATACAATGAAAATTGCATTTGTAGAAAATATGAGGAGAAGAGGATGACAACTCACCCTTTAAGAAGTGTAACTCCCAAGGAATGAGGTGACCTCCCACTCTCCAAAAGGGAAGTGTAACTACTAAGGAAGCAAATGACACCTCTCACTCCAAAAAGGAAAGGATCACTAAACTTGAGTAAACACACTATTTAAGTAAGTTTAACCTAGTGTACTAAATTCATAATGATTCGTACTAAATTTATGACTGCACCAACAATCCCTTGACTTGTTACCTCCCTTAAGTGCAATTCAGGTGGGCAAATTGGGTCCAAACAAGATAACGGGTCCAAACAAGATAACGCTACATTAGTTACTCCTTCGTCTACCACCTCGAAAGAGAGTTAAAAGAGAGGAAGGAGTAGGTAGCCCCCCAAGGAATAGCCTCTTGAACCCCCAACAAAGCTCATAGGTTGATGTTCTTGCTTTTTGTGAAGGGCTTGGTGAAGATGTCTACAACTTACTCTGAAGGAAGCATATGACACCTCTCACTCCAAAAAAGGCAAGCATAACTAAACTTGAGTAAGCAAATTATCTCAGCTTAACCTATTGTGTAATAAATTCATAACACTATATAATAAATTATAAATGTATAACTACATCGACACCCCCTTGACTTGCCCTCTCTATTAAGTGCAATTCAAGTGGGTAAAATGGGCCTTGACAAAACAATGCTCTGTTAGGTACCTATGCACTAAAGAATGAACCAAAGAAAGAGAGTGATAGCTCTCTCCTTCATATACCACTTCGAAAGAAGAGAGTGAAAAGAGAGGAAGGACTAGGTAAGCCCCCAAGGAATAGCCTCTCAAATCCCCAACAAAGCTTTTAGATGAACTTTCTTTTTGTGAAGGGCTTGGGGAAGATGTTTGCAACCTTTTGTAAAGTAGGAAAACTATAAATTGATGATCCACTTTTGGATGAGTTCTTTGATATAGTGCATTTGGACCTTAAAGTGCTTTATCCTTTGAAGTTGGACCATTTTCCTTGAGATTTAGGTGGCACTTTTGATTATCACAATGGATGACTAAATGCCATAGTTGCCAAGAGACCGGTACTGATATTGGTATGGGAGATAGGTGTTGGTCCTATTATGACATTTTTTGAAAAAAGTAGGAGATGGTTTTTTGGAGATGCCAAATTCTATATATATATATATATATAATTGTTTGCTATTTTAATTTCTTTGACAACCAATACATTGAGTCTTGACATTTAACTTTCAAGTTTAAACATGCAAAGCCCAGTGTAATAGATTAAATATAGTGTCAACAATTAAGACTCTTGACTCAAGAGTTCATACTGCCGCATATCAAAATACTGATCCACATATGAAAAACAAAAATTCAGAAATCAAATTATCATATTATGTCATTCAATGGATGAAGTTCCACTCTTGCATAAACTATGTTGTCAATTTCCAAGTCTTTAGCTATGATGCTCTCTTGATATTCATCACTCTCAAGCTTAGGTTCCTTTGTAGGCAATAGAATTGGGGGCAAATGATTGAGGTCATCTGGATCAACCACTTTATTTTCCTAGGGTGCAACTGCTCCATCAAGTGGAATTTGGTCCCATTTTGTTGGAGGATCCTCCTTCGACATAGGGTGTATACGAGAGAGAAGGTGAATTGAGCTATGAATGTAGATTAGGTTATTTGTTTTCTTCAATGAATGAAGCCATAAGTACTCCAATTCCTCTCACAAGATGAAGAGTTGGCTAGTTGTGAGAGAAATTTTATTGCAAATGATTGCAATTCGAGTGTTTCACTTCCATGGTTCCACCACCCCTCTATAAGATCTTTCTTTGCATGCATGTTATATAAGGCTTCCATAAAAGAAAAATCACCTTTCTTGTGTGAAAACTTATTTCCATTGAGTCTTGATGATTGAAGCATCCTCACCTTGGCGATAAATCATTTTTTTGGCAGCCCGAAATCCCTTAATTACTTCTCTATCCTCATATGGAGACCTCTTCTTGGTCAATTTTGTATCATACCACTCAAGACTCAAGCCATAAGCTACACAATGAAGGGGTGTGTTAAGTTTGTTCCGTCTTCCATGTATCTTTTCTTCTATCAATGGATATAGAGAAAGATCTCTAACATTTATTATTTTCTTGATTCTTTCAGACATAGAATCCATTTCTTCGTAAACTTCTCCCAAACATGGCTTGTCTAAATCTGCAAATTTAATCACTTCACACATGGAATGAGTAAAGTCAACAATAAATTAAAATATAACATAATCCCAAAATGGCAAAAACGATTATCAAGGACCATACCGCATTTCGGTTGTAGTATTTGATTTAGATTGTCTCCATGATGCCCTTGCATCACAAACTACTATCAAACACAAAGCTCCTTTGACTGCTTAAAGACGCTCAAGGAGTATAAATAAGAAACATACCGTGTATTAGTAGGTTTGAGGAGTTCCATCTTGGCAAATTTTGGATAAATGGTTTGTGTGTGGTGATAATTACATATGAACAAATATATTTCTCTACCCTTTTCAGTGAGGCCTGAAACCCATTGTGAGTTGCTAATATCTTTGAGTGCATTATTCAATGAATGCACACATAGTGTCCAAAATATATGTTTGTACTTTTTCTACCAACAAGCCTAAGGGGTAAGCCCGAGGGGAAATTTGGGCTTACTAGTGATGATCTAAACTTGGTGGTAGAGTTATTGAATGTTCAACAAAAGGAAGAAGAATATGATGCCATTGAAAAATTCTTCTTTGTTAATGACATTCCTTTCTATGTGGTATGCTCTCCTTATTGTAAAGAAGGCTTTGACAAAGATAATAAGAGTAGGACCTTCAAATATGCCACTAGGGAGACAAAATTGAGGACAACAATATTGGATAAGAACTAGTCCAATACTAATATTCTAATGGAAAAAATGAAGGTTACTTGGGTCACTAGAGGTTTCAATGTAGTCATTGATGGGTTGATGAACATCGCATCATCTACTTATGAACATTATGGTCATATATATTGAGGGCCCTTACTTAGGGTTGTCAATTGTTCAAGGTGCCACAAGGATGCTGATTATTAGTTCTAAATCCATATAGATGTAATTGAGGAGTTAAGGGTAGAGAATGTGTAGGCTGTGACAAATGTGGCTTATGTGTGTAGAGTTATGGGGAAGTTGATTGAGGCAGCCTACAAACATATTTTGTGGACTTATTGTGTACATGCTATGAATAATGTACTTAGGTTATGAAAAAAATTGACTGGGTCAAACAAGTGGTTCATGATACTAGAGATGTCTAAATGTTTATTTGCAATGACCACACTTCACATGCATTATTCCAAAGCTTCTCTAAAAAGGAATTTTTGGAACTTGTGGAGACTAGATATGTATCATACTTCATTCTCTTGCAGAGGATGCTTCAGTTGTAAGAGACATTGCAATTATGGTAACTACACAAGAGTGGAATTGATGGCTTGATTCTAATTCAAAGCAAGGGAAGAGGGAGAAGGAATTGGTGAGTGAATTTTTGCGCTGATGCGAAATACATTATCTATCATTGCTCTAGTCTTCACAGTCATTAGGCATGGGGTCACTAATGCATCTAACTATGAAGAGGTTTATGAATGCATTGATAGTATGCTTGGCCCAAAATGAAGACTATTATACTAGAGAAAAACCCTACATTGTAGTTCTAGCGTGAACATGCAAATCATTCAACACATGTGGGAGAAGCTAAAATGGTTGCCTATGCATTGAATTTGAAGTGGTGCATTATAATACCCTCAATCGGGAACCTTATGTTGGTGATATGCAAATATTGTATAGCGTTGTCATTGATGTCAAACTTGTGGGGAGATTATTGGTAATGTTGTCTTTGATGTCAAACTTGTTTGGTTGATATCAAACTTAATTGGAGATGTAACATCCAGATGATTGATATCTATTCCAGAATGATGAAGTGATATCCAAGTGCTTGTATCAGATTTTGGCTAAGTATGATTGTTCTGACAGATAGAATGACTGACAGGGTATCATGATTTTGGCTTGCATTACTCCGCATTGTAACATTTTGGTCTACGGTTCCAGTATGTTGTTTATGGATGTATAGGGAAGATGTATCTCAAGTTTCAAGTGCTAATACCCTCCGTAGGTGAGTTGGTGAAGTTCTGTGTCAAACTATACAGTCATAGAGTACCTGTTGATGGAATGCTTTGCATTCCTCTGCCTTCGATGTTTTTGTGCTGCGGTTCTCAGATATATTTTGTTGAAGTAAAAATATGATATGTTGTGAATCTCAGGTGTTGTGGAGGTCCACATTATGATTTGAGTTTGTTCCACTGGCTTGTTTTATTGGTTCTATCTTT
Source organism: Thuja plicata (assembly GCA_018584345.1). Classification (NCBI taxonomy): domain Eukaryota; kingdom Viridiplantae; phylum Streptophyta; class Pinopsida; order Cupressales; family Cupressaceae; genus Thuja; species Thuja plicata. Next base: position 639,638 of record MU225716.1, read on the forward strand.
CGGAGACAACTAATGCAGTTTGGGATTGTGTGACAGCGTGCAGTGATAAATGTGAAGTTTTGGGAGTGCTTAGATGATGTGCCGACATGGTTTGATGGTCTACACGTTTTGTTTTCCTTCCACAAGGCGTTGGAGATGGAGTTTTTGGCCGACAGATTGTGCGCTACAGGTTTCATCTAATTAGGCCAACCTAATTGATTGTTGCGCAAGATATATATAGGATTAGATCTTTTTGTGGATTGGATGAGTTAGTTGTGTGAGTGTGTATGGTGTGTGGTATAAGTGCAAAGGTCCGCATGTGTAGATAATCAATGATGAAGTCAGTTTTTGATTTATGAAGCAGTGAACTGTAATCAATATTTCAGAGGATGCATTTTGTTCCGCAATTCAACAAACATATTTCATTGTAATCAAATCATTTTGTACCTTGCCCTAAAGAAGTGATCTTTAGTCTGCAAGTCCCTTGTATCTTTCCCTAAGGTTGTGCACCTTAGTCTGCATGTCAAATTAGGAGCAGTGAGCTTCCTTGGCCTTGAGCTTAAAACTATTGTAATCAGTTTTTCATATAGTGAGGTTGATCTCACTGTGGTTTTTCCCACATTGGGTTTTCCATGTAAAAATCTTGGTGTTGTTGTGTGTTGCATGTTCTGTTCTTTTGTTTACTTCTGTAACATTAATCTAGTTCACTTTGTAATTAATGACAATTCTGCTTATAGCTCACCATACATCTATATGGACATGTAAGAGGATATAAAATTGTGGCACTAGACTGAGTTAGAAATTTGTGATTAATATAATAGCTGGTGCAGACTGTAGCAGCCCCAAGAAGAATAGAAAATGTACTAAATTTCCTGTTCAGTTATGTGACCGGGTTCGGGCACAAGGTTTTGGCATTCCGGTATGGCAATTCTTTTAAAAAAATATACAGAAATGTAAATACATTTGATAGTATGATACTTCATCATTGATCACTGGTAGTGATAAAGATAAATGTCGATTAGTTAAAAATTCAATGTTATATTGTATATCATATCTGTCTAGGACGATTCGAATGAAAATCAATACTGTTACAAAATTTGAAATAAGTATAGTAAATTTTTTGTATAATTGTCTTCAATGTTCATCAAAAGAATCTAGATCAAGGTTGTCATTTGGCTCAACATCTTTTGAACCACAAGCAAATGGAGTGCCACTATCACTAGATACATCATGTGTAAGATTCTCATCGGTGTATATATCATCATCATATATACTGACTCTTCCACAATAGATGCATCAAAGTTGGTACAGTCGGGGGTGATATCTCAATGCTTTGTTGCCCCTTGTAGTCATCTCGCTTATGTGATAGGAGATGCAAGTTGGAATGTGTCATGCCCCCGCCAAAGCCTTGTTTCAGAATCAGATCACAGCTTTTTTTCGGTCAAAGTTAGGTTATTAAAATAATAAAATAGCAGCGATTCAACGAAGAAAATTGATCAAGATTTAATTAGATAACATTAACAACACTTAACAAAACAAAGGAATGAAAATAATAATAATAGTTATTGGAAGAGGGCCGACTAAGCCCAGGGAATAAATAGTTATTGGCAAGAGGCCGACCCAACTAGGAAGAAACAATAAATAATAAAGGCCAACCATGATCAACAAAAAAAAGCCGCAAGGGCAGCGATTACCTATTTAGGAAATCAAACAATAGGTAATAGAAAAAGAGAATTTTTGGCCAACTACCTCCTGAATATAAATCAGTTCGTATATATAAACAAGGGCAGCAATAGCGATTTAGGAAGGTGACCAAGAAGATAATTATCTGTGAATTATTAAGCAAAGGTAGCCATAAACTTTGAAAGGAGGTGTCCCTTACCAAGTGAAGGGGCGTGTCTCCTTCTCATTAAGAGATATAAGAGGGAGGAGAAAGGCGTTCATACTCAGGCATACAGAAATTGGATATTGTAATTTGGTATGAAGTATTAATTCTTATGATAGACAGCATAGTGGATCTGTAAGAACCCTTCACAGGGTCTAACTGCTGAAGTGTATTGTCTCAATATTTGTTTTGAAAGTTTATAATTTTTTTGGGGATTTTCAAGAGTTTTAGAACAAAATGCAAATATACCATAATCTGAAATTCTGAAACAAATTGAAAGACTGCTGCAATTTTGAATTGAATTCGCTGTAAATTGTCAAATACAATGAATGCTTATTTTTAATGAAAGTACTAGTAAAAAGCAATTTTACAACCATAAAGAACCTGATTTTTATTCGCAGAATGCTGATATAAACTGGTATGATCAAACATTGGATGCAAATGCGCTTTCAAACCCTCAAACCATTGGTCTCGACCCTCATGAATTTTATTTGATTTTTTTCTTGCCAAATCACAGTTTCTTGGGATTTGCGCCAGTTTGCCTATAGGCTGCAAATTCTCTTTGTGGCTGCAACTTCGAATGATGACCAATCGCTGCAACTTATACCTCCTTATTCTGCAATGTTAATACTGTCTTTTTTCTCTCTGACTGCTGAAAACCAATACTATTGAAGCACAAACAAAGTCTCTGAATGAAACTCTCTGATATTCCAAATTCACTGGATATTTCACCAGCTCAAATGGAGACACACAGAAGAACTACGTTCTCCAATGGCGGAAGCTGGAAACCCTTCTCAGAGCTCAAGACAAATCAATGATCAATAACAATAACAATGGGTGTCTTCTCTTTTTTCCAATGCAAGCATAAATAAGCTCCAAAACCCTAAATCACAATTCCCAGGAAAGCTGCAATTTGTTTTCTTAAATTTATTGGAAAAATAATCATTAATTAAATTTAATGATTTAGACTTAGGAAACTCTCTTTAATATTTCACCCCGATTAATAAATTCATTTGACCCCATTCAATGAGAAATTGACCCTTCACTTAAGTGATTTAATATAAAGTTACTTTAAAACTTTAATATTAAATCATTAATCATTATTAATGCTGGATCCACTGAAAATGCAATAACTCACTCAAAACTGAGAATCTGGCCATGCCGTTTGAAACAGGAGTCAGAGTAACTATTTCCCATATGACCAAATAAGATTGCTAAAAATAACAAACTCAACAAAAATGAAGTCTAAATCACCTCTCTAACCCAAATCAAAGGCACTGAGTTCTGCAGACGTCGAATCACCAGACAACCAAGGTGATCCCCTATCCATCTCTATTAGGCTACGAGGGTTCAATGATAGGCTAACCAACAGCTAGAATAATGTCTTTAGCTAGAAGGGGACATCACAGTCCGCCCTTCCTGAAATTGCTTGACCTCAAGCAATCTCAACTCTGGATGCTGTAAAATCTCCTTGCTCTCCCAAGTAGCATCCTCAACCGGCATGTCCTTCCATTTCATCAGGTACTCTCTGATAGTAGGCCTCCTCAAATTCCTCTCTCTAAACTCAATGATAACCTCTGGTACTAAAACCAACTTCCCCCCATCATCTAAGGGTGGAAGCACTGTAGAAGGAACAATCTGGTGTCCTAACGCCTTTTTGAGACGTGACACATGAAAAACATTATGGACTCTGCTCTCTGCCGGCAAATCCAACTCATAAGCCACCTCACCAACTCTCCTGATCACCTTGAAGGGTCCATAGTATCGTGGCTTAAGTTTCTCGACACCACTCTTTTTGAGAGTGGACTGGCGATAAGGCTGCAACATCAAATAGTCCATATCCCCCACCTCAAAAGTCCGCTCAGTCCTCTTCTGATCTGCATACTGCTTCTTCTGATTCTGTGCCTTAGTGATATTCTCCTTAAGAGCCTTTACAATGTCCTAGCTCTCCTGTAACAAATCTCCAGCACTAGGCACTCTACTATCACTCAGCAACAAATCCATGAAAGTGGGTGCCTCATACCCATATAATGCCATGAAAGGTGACATCTGAATAGACATGTGAAAAGTGGAATTGTAGCAATACTCACATAGATAAATCCACTTAACCCAAGCCTTCTGCTACCCTGCTATGTAATTCTTGAGGTATCCCTCCACCCATTTGTTGACTATCTCAGTCTGTCCATCCGTCTGGGGGTGGTAGTTAGTACTCAGAGTGAGCTCTGTCCCGCACAATTTGAATAACTCCTGCCAGAAGTGATTCATAAACCTGCTATCCCTGTCACTGACTATGCTTCGAGGTAAGCCATGCAACCTGAATACCTCACGAAAGAACAACTCTGCCACCTGCGTAGCAGTGTATGTAGTAGTGATCGGAAAGAAGTGGGCAAACTTCGTAAGCCGATCAACAATATCATATATACAGTCTCTGCCCTGGGTTCTCAAAAGATTGTGATGAAGTCCATGGACAAACACTCCCACTTCCTATCAGGGATCGGAAGTGGCTATAGTAAACCAGCTGGGTAAGAGTGTTCCTGTTTATTCGGATGACAAGTAGGACACTCTCTAACATATTGCAACACCTCAGCTTTGAGCCCTTTCCAAGAAAAGCGCTCACGAATCTGCCGGTAGGTTTTATAAAAACCCGGATGCCCTGCTATAGGTGAATCACGATAAATCCTCAACACCATCCTCCTCATCTCTGATCCCGGAACCAAATAAATGTGTCCTTTGTAAATGATAAAGCTCGTTCACAAGGATATAGTCGTTGTCCTGCATGGCTCCACCTATGAATCCTGATGCCCATGTATCCTTTGCATACTCTGCAAGGATCAAGTGTCTCCAATCCTCGGCTATATCTGTCATCATGCTCAAGTGGGGTCTACGTGACAAGGCATCTGTTACAACATTCTGTGGCCCTTTGAAGTATGTAATATCAAAGTCATAGGACTGTAACTTACCCACTTCTGTTGCCTGTCATTCAAGTCTTGCTGCCCCAGGAAATGTTTCAGGCTATTATGGTTTGTTTTGATGCAAAATTTGCTGCCCACTAAATACTGCCTAAATTTGGCCAAAGCGTGCATTATAGCCAACATTTCCTTATCATAAATGCTGAAGCTCCTCTCTGATCCCTTGAGCTTCCTGCTCTCATATGCAATTGGGTGCTTTTCTTGCATAAGCACCGCTCCAACACCCTCTCTCGATGCATCACAGTGTAGCTCAAATGGTTTGCTGAAATTTGGCAAAGCTAATACTAGACAAGAAGTCATCAACTCCTTAAACTTATCAAAACACTCCTGTGCCTCAGGGGTCCACAAGAAAGCTCCCTTTCTCATCAAATCTTTCAAGGGCGCTGCATGCCTGGAATATCCAATGACAAACCTCCTGTAAAACCCACACAACCCCAGAAATCCTCTCAATTGGGTAAGGTTCATTGGTGTAGGCCACTCAATGATAGCACAAATCTTTTCGGGATCCATGCGTACGCCCTGTGCACTGATAATGTGACCCAAATACAATAACTTTGATAATCCCAGATCACATTTTGACTCCTTTGCATACAAGGATTCTTTGCTCAAAATGCTCAACACTGTATCCAAGTGTTGCAATTGCTCATCCCATGTTTTACTGTAAACAAGGATGTCATCAAAGAAGACCAGTACAAATTTTCTCAATTGAGGCTGGAAAACCCTGTTCATTGTTGACTGAAAGGTAGCAGGAGCATTAGTTAGCCCAAGTGGCATAACTACAAACTCAAAATGACCACAATGACATTTGAAGGCAGTCTACATCCCGTTCCCTTACTCTGATATGATGGTACCCCGATCTCAAATCAATCTTCGAAAAGAAACAAGCACCATGGAGCTCATCGATCAACTCATCAATCCGTGGGATAGGGTACCTGTTTTTAATGGTTTTTCTATTCAAAACCCTGTGATCAATGCACATCCTAAGTGTGCCATCTTTCTTCTTTACTAATACCACTGAAGAAGCGAAAGGAGATTTACTTGGTCTAATATGGCCCATGGCAAGTAACTCCTTGATGGTCTTTTCTATTTCATCCTTCAATCTTTTTGGATGCCTGTATGGTGTAATCATAATGGGTTTGGCCCCCTCCTCCAACTCACTGATGTGCTCATCTATCAGGAGGTCTACCTGGTGGAATATCACTGAACACCTTATAATGCTTGATTCTCAACTCCTATATGTCTGGGTGATATTCTGATTTTTGCTGCCCCTGTGATGGAACCAAAGTGCAACGGGTTGCTCACTCAACCTGGTCATGTCTCAGCAAGCTCTCCATGTGTCTGCAAGACATCATCCTAAACTCACTGTCACTGATGGCCTTAAGTATGTGAGTCTTTCCATCCGACTGAAACTTCATTGCCATATTCCTCAAATTGAGAGTAAACACTCCATTGTCATGCAACCAAGTCATACCATACACCAAATCTGTATCACCCATGTTTACAACTTAAAATTCAGCTTTGAAGTCAAAGTTATTAATTTTCAGGGGTAGACCTGTAATCTTCCTATCACATTTGAGGACGTAGCCATCAACTACCCTCACTCTCAAACCCTCGAACTGCTCTGTCTGAATCCCACGCCTCTCAACCAACCTGGAATCAATAAAATTATGAGTGGCACCTGTATCGAGCAAAGTGATAACTCGCTGCCCTGCCAATACTCCTCTCATCTTGAATGATCCCTCCTGCTGTACACTGGTGAGACGGGCCTCCTTAAGTCTACCCTTAGTTTTCTCATCACTTGTAGCCATTTTGTTCAACTTTTCATCATCTGTGCTTTCCTTTTCTTCATTTGATTCCTCATTTTCAGATTGCTAGTCCAAATTTTCAGAATCGGAATCCTCATAATAAGCCCACATAACCCCATTTGCTTTGCCCTTGGGTCTTAAAGGACAATCATGGTTTATGTCATAAGGCCCTTTGCAATAGAAACACAATTTCTTCTTCCGTAAATCATTAAGTGTTTCCCTGTCTAATGGTGCAAAATATTTATCTTTATTCTTAGTTTTAAATTCAGTCCTCTCCGGTTTCTTAAAGAATGGCTTATTGTCCTTGCTGGAGGATGCTCCCTTGTGCTGAAATTTATTGACTGGAGCTGCATGTTCCATATCTCTGGCTTTCTTCATAGCCTCTTGCAAAGTGAAAGGACAAAAGCCTTTACCCAACCTTTCAGTGGTTCGGATAACTCTTCCATGAACAAGACTATCAATCTCCTATTAGATATGTTTGGCACCATAACTGACAACCGCTGGAATTCATTAATAAAAGGATCCAAGCTTCCTGTTTGTTTTAATTGAGCCAAATCTCTAAAGTAGACCTCTAGATCTTTCTTGTCAAACCTCTTCACCAGTCTGTCTACGAAGTCTTGGTATGCAGTCACCTGATTGTGCTGAAGAGTGACCAACCCATGGTGCCACCAATCATGTGCAACTCCCTCGAAATGCAAGGTGGCATATTTTATTGCTTCCACCTCTGTCATAGGCCGCATAGCTAAAAAGGTATCAAGCGTGTGAATCCAAGCTTGAGTTGTCATTCTGCCACTATCGTCAAAAGTATTCAATGAAAGCTTGCCTATAGCATGCTTCAACTCATTATTCTGTCCTCTAGGTCTCCTGTCTTGTCTAACTGCACGGTAGTGTTCCCTTCTTTGGTTCACAAACCTCTCAAAAGTCATCCTATCTCGCACCTGTGGTACCAATAGTTCCCATTCATCATTAGCAGCCATAAGGATGTCTGCAAAAATCTCATCCCCAGCTTCCTCTACTGGCTCCTAAACTGGTTCCTCTCTAACAAAGGTGGGACACTTAGGCCTGTCTGCTGTCCTAGAATGTGTTCTTTGTGCACGTGGAGGACCGTGAACACTCCTATTATCCTCCTGATCCAGATTCGGCCTTGCTGGTGGATTCATACGCTCAACCATAGTGGTAAGAGCGTGTAACACATGAGCTACTTGCTGCTGCCTTGTAACCATAGCTCTAAAGAACTCTCTGGTGTCTTGATCTTGCCTGTCACCCATGGTGATAGCTGCTTGTCTACAACTTGTTCACCTTCAAGGAAGGCTCTCCTGCGTGTATAATACCTGTGAGGACCAACTTCCTCTGGCTGCATGTAAAATCCCTAACTCTCAGGATGGCAGGATTTAGGTCTGATACCAATGTAAGAACCTTTCACAGGCTCTAACTGTTGAAGTGTATTGTCTCAATATTTGTTTTGAAAGTTTATAATTTTTTTGGGGATTTTCAAGAGTTTTAGAACAAAAAGCAAATATACCATAATTTGAAATTCTGAAACAAATTGAAAGACTGCTGCCATTTTGAATTGAATTTCGCTGTAAATTGTCAAATACAATGAATGTTTATTTTTAATGAAAGTACTAGTAAAAAACAATTTTACAACCATAAAGAACTTGTTTTTTATTCGTAGAATGATAAACTGGTATGCTCAAACATTGGATGCAAATGCGCTTTCAAACCCTCAAATGCCTGTAGGCTGCAAATTCTCTTTGTGGCTGCAACTTAGAATGATGACCAACCGCTGCAACTTATTCTTCCTTATTCTGCATTGTTAATACAATAGTTACAAGACTCGGACTCGCTTCGGAATCGGCAAGCTGGGTTCAGGATCGAACGCGGACTCGACAAATAAAAAAATCCAAGAAATTCAAAGATTTTTAAGGATTTAAAGATTTTTTCATGCATCGTTTAGTCAATTAACATCAAATACACAATAATTGAGATAAATAGAAGCTACTTTGCACACATACACAAGTTTACATAGATCACATAAGTATAAATGCGAATTTCTAAAGGAAATAAGTTAAACTAAATAACACATTAGAAATATAAATAGGGTCACTGTCAAATGTCTACAATATTCATGGAATATGAAATCCATGCAATCCAAAGTTCAAAACATATATCAAAATAAAAGCCAGAGCCTAGAAGACTAAGGCTCATAGTAGCCTATGTCACTGTCTTCCTACGAGTACGCCGAAGATAGGTCTTAGAAGATTCTGCAACCATCTTCTCTCCCTATGTTTGAGGCTCAACCTCAATGGCATCCTCATCATCCTAATCCTCATGATCCTCATCATCCTTGGAGTCAGATCCCTCACTATCAGCCTCAAGGTCCTCCACTGGGTCTCTTCGCGCTCTAGCCTCCTCTTGTGCCATCTCTACTGCCTCTGCCTCTCGATCCACCTGATCAACCCATTCAAAGTCTTCATCACTAAAGACAGGATCATCAATCTCAGTGTTCCACTCTGCCTATGGATCAACCTCCTCTAATTTGATAGTTGTGTCAATGCCCAAGATTTGTCTGTGATGAAGGCGAAGGTTGTAATGAACAAACACAAGATCATTTAACCTTTTCACTGCCAACCTGTTGCGCCTCTTCGAGTGTATATGCTCAAACATTATCCAATTGCGTTCGCATCCTGAAACTACATGGCTGGCTCAAGATACAAACTACAATCCTCCGTAGATTTGGCATCGTAGTACCAAACATCTCCCACCATGCATCTGAGACAAGAAAATTTAAAAATCAATTCTATAATTCATCAATGTAAAATGGTAATATGTAATGAGCCTGCCTGGCTCTTCCTTTAGAATTCAATACTAATTCAATTCTACTTTGCGGATTGTATCTCCTACGCTGGCCGCTATGCTTGTATTTACTAGCCGCAACACCGACAATGGCCGCAACTTGTTTATAGTGGAGGATACGGCTAATGAATGGTAGTCATATCCAACTCCCAAAGACTACGTTCAAAGCCACCATCTACTTAAGACCCGTCCACACCTTCAACGCTCAATGTTTGTTAAGAATTTAACTCCCACGGATTGGTAAGCTACCCGCGCCCTGCACAATTCATCAACATAAGACGTTGATTCAAAGTGATGAAGTGACAGTGAATTCCCAATTCAATGCCCTCATAAAACTTCTTCAAACCCTCGTACTCTTCCAGCCAAAAGACAAGTTTTTAAAAATCAACAAAAAGGTGAATAGCTTCAGCAATTTTGAAAGCTATATGCCAACACCCAATCTTCTTCCACAAGGCTCGATTTTCTCAGCTTCACAACGAAGCTTCACATAACTTAAAGAACTTTTCTTCCTCAACCATAGCTTAAAGCTTCAAATTCAAATGTAACTCCTTTCTCCACCATTTGAAATAACCATATTTAAAACTTTAATGAATATACCATTAAATGAATAATGATATAATAAAATATAAGGTCAAGAGGACAATTAATTAAAAAACTTAATTATTTGATTCAACTCACGCCAAGCCCAACTAACAACTGCATAATCAAACCAACTGCTTTGCACGAACACCCTGCCATAGATAGAAACTGACAGGAGATGGCTTACTATAAATAGTAAGTTCATACTAGGAGACTCCCAAAACAAGACATTAGCCCACAGAGGTCACAGTGATGGGCTAATGATCACATTCTTCAGACAACTGCTAAAACGAGTACATCGCAATCCTCCCTCCCCAAAATTGCTTGTCCTCAAGCAATCGCAACCCGGGGTGTTGAAGAATATCCTCTGATTCCCAAGTAGCATCCTCAATAGGTAAACCAAACCACTTAATCAAAAAATCTTTGATGACTTGTCGTCGCATCTGTCTCTCACGAGTCTCCAATATAACCTTAGGAATCAATTCTAGCTTTCCCTCATCATCTAGAGGGGGTAACATAGAGGATGAAACCACATGTTTGCCCAAAGCCTGTTTGAGACGTGACACATGAAAAACATTATGCACTCTGCTATCCTCTGGCAAATCCAGCTCATAAGCCACCTCACCCACCTGTCTAACAACACGGAAAGGCCCATAGTACCGAGGCTTGAGCTTCTCAGCTCCGCTCTTCCAAATTGACGACTGCCTATAAGGTTGCAACATCAAATAAACCATATCTCCCACCTGAAAAGAGCGGGCAACCCTCCTCTGATCAACATACTGCTTTTGTTGATTCTGAGCGCTCTGAATATTATTTCGTAGTGTCCCCATAATGTCTTGACTATCCTGCAGCAAATCAGCTGCACTGGGAACTTTGCTATCACTGAAAAGCAAATCCATGAAACTCGGAGGATCATATCCATAGAGAGCTCGGAAAGGAGTCATCCAAATAGACATGTGATGAGTGGAATTATAACAATACTCACATAAATAAATCCACTTCACCCAAGCTCTCTGCTGTGTAGACACATAGTTACGGAGATAGCCCTCCACCCATTTATTAACAATCTTAGTCTGCTGAGGGTGGTAACTAGTATTGGGAGTCAACCCTGTCCCACACAATCTAAATAAGTCCTGCCAGAAGTGACTCATAAATCGGCTATCTCGGTCACTCACTATATTCCGGGGTAAACCATGCAATCTGAACACCTCCCGGAAGAATAAATTTGCAATCTATGTCGCTGAATAAGTAGTAGTAATCGGGAAGAAATGAGCATATTTTGTAAGACGATCAACTACCACATAAATAATGTCTCTACCCTGAGCTTTAGGCAAGCCCACAATGAAATCCATAGAAATGCATTCCCACTTCTGCTCAGGAATAGGAAGTGGCCGCAATAACCCTGCAGGATATGTATGCTCTTGCTTGTTCTGCTGGCAGACAGAATACTCTCGGACATATTGCTGCACATCAGGCTTCAAGCCTTTCCAAGTAAACCTCTCCGACACCTGCCTATAGGTTTTAAAAAAACCAAGATGCCCTACTAAGGGAGAATCATGGAAAGCTCTCAACACCAGAAATCTGACACTCGATCCTGGAACCAACAACACCCGCTCCTTGTAAATGATCAGCTCATTCACAAGTGTATACCTATTGTCCACTATGGTCCCATCAACAAAACCAGCAGCCCACTGATCTCTAGCATACTCTGCAACAATCAAATGCCTCCATTCCTCAAATATCCCTGTCACGGCACACAAGTGAGGCCTCCTAGAGAGTGCATTAGCAACCACATTTTGAGTACCCTTGATATAAGAGATATCAAAGTCATATGACTGTAGTTTACTAACCCACTTCTGCTGTCTTTCATTGAGATCACGCTGCCCAAGGAAATACTTCAAGCTGTTATGATTAGTTTTAATGCAAAATTTACTACCAACCAAATATTGCTTGAATTTAGCCAAAGCATGCATAATGGCTAACATTTCCTTGTCATAAACATAAGCTTTATTAGCTTGATTTTTTTCCCTTTCATTGAGTTTTAATGAACTCTTTCTTTCTTCTTCCAAGTCAATCCTTTTTTTGCTTTATTTTAGAACCTATTCCAAGTTGATCTTCTTGTGCTCTCTTCTAGAACCTCCTTAAGGTAATGTCCCCTTTTTAGCATCATTGCATGATGTGTCGCTACCCTATTTCCCCATAGTCATGTAGGCTAACTAAGACATTAAAGGGACTTAGAGGCCATTTGGCCTAGGCAGTTTCAGTTGCAGGCCATTTTGAGGGGTTTTGCGGCAGTTTTGGGCATACTTACTATTTATAGTAAGTCATTCTGGGCATGATTGTACATCCAGTGGTAGTGACATGTTGATGGTAATTGTTTAAAATCGACAAGAAGATTTATTTATCAATTATCATTGATATGATTTATTGAGTGTTAATAAAGCTATTTTATAAAGTTAAATTTAAATATTTAACTTTATTAATGCATAGTCTATAGTTTGTGGGAAATATTTAAATAAAAAGAGTTCCCTTTATTTTATAATACATCGGAGACATAAGTTACATAAAGGGAGTTATGTCCTATCCCACATTGGAAAAATGAAGGTATGGGCTCTTGTGAGAACATTATAAAAGAAATGGAAGAGCTTTCATTTAGCATGCTTGGCAGATATATGAAATCGATGAAATATTGGAGAAGTTCTTCTTCGAAGGTTTGTGAGGACGAAAACCCTCATGAATGACATTCTTTTTGCTGTTGTAAGATACAGTTAGGGGAATTAATGGTGTTTTCATTCAGGAAACACATTGGGCTAACAAAATCTCAGATTTTCCAATAGAGAAGGGCAGATTTGGAGAAGATAGTTAGAGCAGATTTGAAGGCAATAGTGGCAGCAAAAATTAAAAGAGAAAAGAAAAGATTCAAGTGTTGCCACAGTAGCGTGTTATAGTGCCATGCTACAGTACCGTTGCTACAATGACGTGCTATAGTGCCGTGCTACAATATCGCTGCTACAGTAACTTCAGCAGAGTTTTGTGTGAAGTATTGTGAGGAGTTGGATGATATGTGAGCTTCCATAAACACTCCTAGACTCCTTGTTGTTGCTGGTAAGATCTATTCATCAGTTTGAAGATTTTATAGCAAGCAATACTTGGTATGTCTTCCACATTAGAATGCATAGTTGATTAATGAGCATTGTAATAAACTTCTGTCCCTGTACTTTCAAATCTCTGTATGTATTTTAGAATGTATTTTAGGAGTATTGATGATTGATATAATAGTTTGCAGCATTGTTACACCGCCCTGGGGGACGTCGGGACGGGGGGACAAGTTTCTGGGCAGGGGGGACAGAGGGGCCTCAATTTGGGGACGGCGGGGGACCGGGGGGGAGGGGTGTA
>MU225716.1:653320-668624 GCA_018584345.1 Thuja plicata
CTATGAGTATCTAATCATAAAGATGATTACATTGAGTAGCATGATATGAATATCAAAACAAGTACAAGCTACAAAATCAAAATGCGAAGGCCCAAAATGTAGTGAAGGAGGCCTCTAATCGTCCCTCAGGAGGTCGGCAAACTAAACAATATTATAATGTTGTGGTTTTTTTTTTAAATTGCTTTATTTGTGTGCTTTGATAGGGGACGCCCGTGCGTCCCCTTTTTGGGTCGAGGGACGTTTTGGTGTCCCCGTTCTCCATCGGGGACTCTTTTGCGTCCCTCGTCCCCAAAGGGGGACGTGGGGACGTCCTCGACGAAATGGTGGCCGATGGGTGGCGCCGCTGGAAACGCGGGAACATTGTCCCCCTGTCCTGGGTGCATTGGGGATTTTGGGGGGGACGCGTCCCCGTGTTACGCGGGTTTGCAGTCATGCTCTTATCACTGATATTGCTAAACTAGTGGACATCAATATAGATATTTCCCTTGTCTTTCATTGGCAATAGATATATTTGTGTGGCTTGCATATCCAATTTAATACTATAAACCCAAAACCAAACAAACTCAGGAAATTCAGTAATTAGATTGTCGGCCAACTGTTTGACAAAATTACAGTGAGTGGGAAAGGAAAAAAAATAGTGTGTGGATAAGGGCTGGCCCCTTACAATGGTATTAGAGCAGTGTATCCTACCATCTTGGTGGGTACAATACAAAATGAATAAATAGTGACATGATTGATTGAAGTGTACAACCATTATCACATCATTATAATACATGGAGAAATAGGGCATTACTGAATACTAGGCAAGAAGAACAGAGAAATCCAGAAGAACACTTAGGCACAAGTGAACAAGTTACAAACAATATGGGGGAAGGGACCCTGGTGAAGAAAGATCGTTCAATATGTCAGAGGCTTTGCAACAAGGCCAGTGACAGACAGGACAAAGAATTCAGAAACAGAATCAACGCACGAACCTTCTGATGCAAATGATGGCTAGACAGATGGGTATTGATGCGAATGGCGAGAATAATGGTGGTAGAAACAATGGTGGAAATAGCAGAGGTAACAATGGCGGGCATAATGGACAAAATGATGGTAATGGAGGAGGACAGGTTGCTAATAATTTTGGCCATGTAGCTAGACCAACGAGGACAGTTAGTTCAGGGCCACTTGTACCTACCTTCCCACCTAGAGCCCCCGTACCACCGGAGAATGAGCCACAAATTACGGAGTTATAGACTCAGATTTGTCAAGATTGGGAGAATGGAGGAGAAGAATTTCAGGCAGCCATATCTTCTAGGGGGTACATGGATGTTAGATTGAAACATTTGCCTCATGCTGGGGGCAGGGGGCAGCATCATGATTTGTAGAAAAAGGTGAGCAAGCTCACGCTACCATAATTTGATGGATCTAGGAAGACCACTGCTAGAGCATGGGTGCAAAAGGTAGATACTTATTTCTAGCTAAACCCAATGCCAGAGGAAGAAGCCATTAAACTTGCGGTGCTACATTTAGATGGCTTAGCACACGAGTTGTGGCGTCACGACATGGTCACTATGGGGCATGACCAGAGCACTTCATATGTGGAGTTTACTGAGAGCTTGATTGAGAGATTTGACAAGAAGGATCCAAAGTTACATTTCAAGGAGTTAGCTCATCTTAGACAGCGGGGATCAGTTGAGACATTTATAGCGGAGTTTTAAAGGCTTTCAGTTTTGGTGACAGATATCTCACAGAGGAGGCTATTGGTTTTGTTTATGGATGGTTTGGGAAAACCTTTGAAGGGATGGATCAAGGGCCTTAATCCTTCAACAATGCAGGAAGCCTAGAAGAAAGCAAGGGATATGGAATCTTCGTCATCAAAGGATAAATTTCTTTCAAAGGGTTTTTCGTCAAAGGAGGAGAAAGATAAGAAACATATCCAGAAGGATTCTCATTAGCAAAAGAAAGATTCAAACTATTTGGATAGTGAATAGTTAAATGATCTTAGGAGGAGGAAACTATGTTTCCATTGCAGAGAGCCTTGGGACCCTTCACACAAGTGTTCTGTCAAAGAGAAAGCATCATAGATTGAGTACTTTTCAGCTGAGGAGTCAACAACAATCTGATTCAGGGGGCAACGATGAGGAAAACACAACATGAGAGGAGTCTGGCGGTGAAAAAACTATAGCACGACTTACTAGTACTGAGCAGGCAATAAATTTTAAGGTGAAGAGTATGATACAGGGGCAGCCGTTGTTACATTCATTGACACAGGGGCTACTTATAATTTCATCTCGGAGAGTCTGGTTAAGAAGAAAGGTCTTCTGACAGAGGTGCATGAGGGCTCAGAGTCATTGTGGCTAGTGGGCATAAGCTACAAAGTACTTGCATGATTACCAATCTTCACATGTAGATGGGTGATTATGACATGGTGGGCAATTTTTATGTAGTGGATATGGGAGATTATGATGTTATTCTTGGTATGACTTGGATGAAGTCACTAGTTGAGTTCGCTTTTAATTTGGAGAAAATGGAGATGTGGTTCAAACACCAGGGTAGGAAAGTGGTACTCAAGGGCTTGTCAGACGGTGGACTCAAGGTGGTCTCACTTAGGAGGGAGGAGCGATTGTTCAGACATGATGAGGTGGAGTGGGAAACAGAGTGCCTTATTATGCCTACAGTTTCAGAGTGGCAGATTAAGAGTTATCACCCGGATGTTCAAGAGGTCATATCCAGGCACACTAAGGTGTTTGATAGCATTCCACATGGAGTCCCCCCTGAGAGAGGTGTTGAGCATGTGATAGAATTGGAGGGGGCAAAATCTGTGATCACCACTCTATACAGACATCCAAAGAAATACAAGGATGAGATCAAGAAAGCAATAAAGGAGTTGTTCAAGATGGGTCACATCAGACCTAACAAGAGCCCGTTTGCATCAACAATGGTTTTGGTGAAGAAAAAAGATGGGACTATGCCGATGTGTATCGATTACAGGGCTTTGAACAAAAAAGACAATTAAGAACAAGTACCCCATACCCAGGATAGATGAATTGATAGATGAGTTACATGGAGCCTTCTACTTCACTAAGATAGATTTGAGGTCAATTTATCATCAGACCAGGATGGGGTCGAGGATATTGAGAAGACAACATTCAGGTGTCATTACAACCATTTCGAGTTCTTGGTAATGCCATTTGGGCTTATCAATGCCCCTGTCACATTTCAAAATTGCATGAAACGAGCATTCAAGAGGCAGTTGAGAAATTTTTTGTTAGTCTTTATTGAAGTACAACTCAACTTCTATGATGGAGATCGATGTAATATTGGCTTGCACTATTTATTTCTGTACTTACCTTCTATCGATCTATCTTGGATTATATGTATATGAGTGAGAAGCCATACGATGGATAAACATGTCTCCACACGTGTCGAGACACGTCTCTCCACTGGTATGCCTCTTCATTAAACATTGCAAACATAACACATAATCGATAGTCTGTTAAACATAAAGATGACTATTTATTCCACATAGAATAAATCAATATAATGATTTATGATTTAATATCCAAATGTAATTATGTATGTATAAAATAATAATAAACTCAATTATTATTATTATGTATATTCGTATATAAACATACATATAACAAAGTCATAAATCATTCTATTGATTGTGATTATCATCCATGATTATGTTTATCTGATCGAAGCTACCATGATTAACACTCCATCTTAGCTAGGGAGGATAAAACCTATCCAAGAGTATAACACAATAGATCCATTAATTTTGAAATAGAGAAGATATCACCTCACCGTGATATCAGGAGATATGGTATGAGCATGAATATCAAGTCACATGATATTCATCATAGCTCATAAATATCCATGGTATGTGCAATGACATCATGTCTCATGATGTCTTCCATATGGATACTAAGTTTACGTAGAGACATGTCACTACGTGACATGTCTTATATGGTCCAATCAATATGTAATACTAAGTTCAGAAGGATCCTAATATGATCCATATGGATACTACATATCATATAACTCGTGATATGAAGTATCACCTAAGTCATGATACAGAGTATCACATATCACATAACTCGTGACATGAAGTATCACCTATCTCATGATACTAAAGGATATAATATACTCGAGAACATTACATTCTCCTTATATATCCCAGTTATGGTATGTGCACAGGCATCGCGTCTCATGATGTCTACCATATGGATATTGTATCATGGCTTGTCCACGGATATTACGTTACATAATATCCACCATGAAGATCTCTAATTCATCCATGGTTTATTTAGTGATATCAGCCATATGATAACTACCATGATGTCTAAGAGATCCTAACCATCATGACATGTCCACGGATATCAAGTCACATGATATCCATCATGATGGAGATGTTGCAAAGTGGTCACCTAACATCAATCAAATACAAGTGTTCATTGTCGAAAAGTCGTCACCTTTCTTTAATGTTGACAGGAGGGCCCATAAGTCATGGAGTCACACACATGACATCCACCTTGACTCATCTCAGAGGGTGGATCCACCATGGCTCATCCCAGAGGGTGGAAACAAGGGCTTTCACCTTAGACTTCTCTCTCAAAGAGAAGAATGCAATAACATACAAAATAATAGATCACAGATATTGAAACTCCTTTTCATCTAAGGCTTCATTCTCCAACATGCCAAGCTTATCTCGAAAGTACACAACCTTCTCTCTAGCAAGAGACTTGGTGAGAATATCAGTCATTTGTTCTGTAGTGACTGAATAACATTCTTATGTACTATATCTCTAATATAGTTTGCATCACTCTTGGTGAACCCCAAGTTATCCAGGAATATCATGGTGTAGGAGTTAGCATAAAGGCATTTCAGGCAACACACATGGGACTCAATCTCATGATCATAGTCCTTTGACTGCAAACTATCTCCATTGTTGACTCCCTTTGAACCAATATGACTAAATTCCTTGATGATCAGAATGAATCAGATTCTCTAGCTGCTCCCTTTAAATTTTAAGGTCTTGCAACAACCTCTTGACCTCCTTGTCCAAGGTTGCTTTAGATGAACTATCAGACTTCCTCTGAATCTAATATCAACCTTCTGACTTCACTCTGGCAGGTCGTGTCTTGGTTCTTTAGTTTGCATCAAGCTCTTTTCTTGAATGCCCTTTGATCCAACAACTTATCCATCTATCTAGGAATATCATGCCCTAGATATTTGCATAAAGGCCTTCTAGCCCACATACATGGTCCCAATCATGAAAATATCTTGCCCCAAGAGACTCTTATTATCTGGTACATGATCATGTTGAAAATAACATTATTCATAGGAGCAGTTTCTCGTACACAAATGTACTTGTCTGATTCCATAGTAACATGAGTGAATGTAATAAATTGTGGATTTATCCCCAGGCTTGGAAATACCAGACATTCTTGATAATGTGGCTCTCTTATGAAGTTCCAAGTACGTGCGTCAACCTCCTGACCTCCTCGTTCAAGGTTGCCTCTGATGGATTTGTCAGACTCCTAAGTTTTATTTCCTCCTCTTCGAAGAAACGTTTCAGTCATCACTAAGTCCCATGATTGCAAGCATCAGGTTCTTTCCTCCCTGAATGCAATCTCTTATGCTTCTTTATCTGTCCTGAAAGCATTTTAGAGAGGGATTATAAATAGTTCATAAAGCTAAACTATCCCGAAAGGAAATACTAACAATAGAATCATACAAGATTTACAATCTTTGTAGCATGATTTAATGACTCAAAAATTTATGTACATCATTCAAGGGTATGAAATACTTATCTACAATGTATTTGCAATGTGTGAATTTAATTAAATAATGGGGAGCAAATGATTATTCCTTTATACTCATCAAGTGCTTCTTCAATTTCAAAATGTACTTTCTCAAGGAGTGGCGAACTTCTCTAAGTTGGCCCCATGGAAAAGTCACGGACCATGTCTTCAAAGACAATGGTGCCATATATTACTCCAGTTCTCAGTTATGAACCTATTGTAGTCTTTCTAAGGAGACATGTCTTTTAATTATTTCACGTAAATGTTTGCGAGTTTAGATTCAAACATAATAGTTGCA
The DNA here is from genome assembly GCA_018584345.1 of Thuja plicata. Classification (NCBI taxonomy): domain Eukaryota; kingdom Viridiplantae; phylum Streptophyta; class Pinopsida; order Cupressales; family Cupressaceae; genus Thuja; species Thuja plicata. Next base: position 659,414 of record MU225716.1, read on the forward strand.
CCATTAAGAGATGACCATCATTGATGTTCATCAGAATATCACTGTTTCTAATAGCTGATAGTAATATCCATGCTTTATACTTTCATTTTGATGGATGTTCAGTCAGAGAGAGAAAACGCTGGTGCAGATTGTGGAACACGCCTTTGCACCTGCTGATTGTGTTTCTTCAATAGTTTTGAAGCCTTTGCAAGGAAAAGTTTCTCTGTAAATCTTGCAATCATTCTAGACCATGAGATGGCAATGCTTTGAGGGAGTCTGTCAAATGTTTCATGTACACTATTGAAACTGTATGTGTGCCTTTTCTGAGCTTCGACACTTTGCACGGATATATGTTGATGCACTCACAACGACAATATATAAAGATTCCCAATTATCATGCGTTCATAGATGTCCACACGTTTTTCCGAATCTGCCACCATGCATGGGATAAAAAGATGCTGGCAAGGGTGTCAATGATTGCAGCGACCAACCCTATGTCTGCCATTTGCATTTACCTTCGAGGGATTCTAAAACCGTTTGAATAAATGTATTTTGTGCACATTCAAAAATCATTTCCATTTCATTTCTTGAGATGAATCTTTTCAAAGTTTCCCGTCAAACAATTAACGTGCACCAGCTATGATTCCACTTTCTACATACTTGCCAAACATGGTATTTGAATTATAGTAGTTGGAATCGATTTTGCAGTTACATCCTCACTCTAGGGGTGGCATTATGGCACTATAATCAAACATACATTTCACAACATTCTGAGATTGTGATACTATTCACCTGAGATCATTGCACTGGTAATCTTCGATCAACATCATCAACACTTTGCAATACCGTGCTCATGCCCTTATTCTCCATGTCGACAATCAACTAGTGCTAGTTTTCTTGTCGTGATCATTTTGGCTCAAGATCATACTTGCAGAGGCTCTACTTCTTAGCATGGTCATAAGTAGTGAGCGCAATAAGTATTGAAGACCAGCACACAAAACAACAAGGGCCAAATCTGCACAAATGACCCCGATCCGCAACACATCACACGCGGTTGATAAAATATTGAACGCAACAACAAATCCTATTGACCGCATCCACAAGCAAGCCCGAGCCCACACAGCTGTTGTCGGGTATAATGTAATTATGTGTCGGCTGGTAACCGTGAAACCACAAAAAATGGCTGTAGAAAATAAAGATTTTTATATAAGGCTTGTTTGCCGAGATGATCTGACACCGACAGAAAAGGACTCCCACCACCGAGGAATCAAGAAGACCTTCATCAGGGAAGGTCACTAGAGGTGTCTGATGGACGTAATGAAGAGTCATCTTACCGGCTCCAGCCGGGCTTCCGACATATCATTTCAGCAGGTCACTATCATGAATAGCTTACTTGGAGGCCGGATGTACTATTGGGGAACCGTACTTGCTGAGCGGATGTATGCCTTCATGACACTCCAGCTTCAGACATTTTACATGCCACATTATGCTATTGGGCTCCTGTTGGATGCAGTCGAGCGACAGATTCCCTCCGACGTTCTGGCATAGGAAGTGAAGGTGGGGCCTTTGGCTCCCGGAGAGCCTCCCATCATGCGATGGCGTCACTTAGATGCGCCGAGTGGTCAGAAGATCGTGGCAGGCTCTAAACGAGCCCGCCAGGAGGTGGATGCTAGCGGAGCACACGGGGACACGGATAGCGGTCGGGAGGAGACTTCTGTGGGAAGTGATTCGGAGGGGGAGGATGATGAGGAAGTAGAGGTAATTTCAGCCACCACTACTGTTTCCAAGACCCGTGCCTTCTAGTGGAGCGGAGTTCGTCTCAGGCACGGCTGCTACAACTATACCGACATTTGGATAGGTTCGGGCTCCCATTTAGTTGACCCCACCTGTGGTTACAGTGGCCGAAGCACCTCTTGAGACAGAGACATTGGCCAGTGGGAGCACTTCTCCCATCCTTATTCAGGATACCGCCTTAGTGGGCGAAGGCGTAGTAGCAGAGGTAACGAAGGTGGAGAGACCTAGAGAGCAGAGTACAGAGGAGTCAGCACAGGTACGGCTGGAGGTGGTTGGGTCGGAGGCAGTGGTTACTTTTGACACCTCCCTTCTGGTGGACTCAGGTGGTAGTGGTGTGGATAAGGCCATGCATACAGGGGCATCTTCCGACAGGATGGGCCGCGCTAGTGCTTACTTAGCGCAGCGATGTTTGGCTCCAGTGACTCTGGGGCCCACTATTCAGTCCCCCATGCAAGAGGACATCCAGTCAGATCGAGAGGAGTTGGCTAGCCCTGGACACGGAGACGGTGAGCCAAGTACACAGGCCATAGTGACTGAGCAGGCTGTGGTGACCGAGGAGGACAGGGGCTCTCCAAGGGCTAAGGCCACGAGTCTAACAGATCAGGGGGAGCTGGATGAGGCTTTGGGTGAGGTTCTGGACGTGCACTTGGATACCCTTTCAACGGTGATGGATAAGGGTCGACGATTGGTGCGGACGGTATTAGCAGCGCGAGAGGCGGGAGAGGTCTGAGAGCAAGCTAGGGTAGCCGCGGAGAGAGCTCGGGAGGAGCTAGCTACCCAGTTAGCCACTCAGCAGGCCGCTTGGGCAACAGAGCGTGCACAACTTCTCGCCCAGTTGGAGGCAACCACAGTTGGTAAGGGTATAGTAGAGGCCCAGTTGGCCGAGGCTACGGAGGCATGCACTCAGGCCAAGGAGGCAAGTCGTCAGAAGGAGAAAGAGCTCCAGGAGGTTGTTCTCATGCTAAAAGAAGCAGTGGAGACCAACTCCCAGATCCAGGTAGATTTGGATATCCGCACCCAGAAGGTGTACCAGTTACGATGGAAATTGAACCCCTCTGCATCCCAGCCGTCACTTCCAGGGATGCCCTCTTCTACTTCTTAGCTACGTTCTTTCATGTTGTGTACTCGACAGTATTCTATTTTTGTTGTTAAGTCGTCGGAGACGACTTGTCGTTTGGGGGGGGATGATGTTGTCGGGTATAATGTAATTATGTGTCGGTTGGGAATTAGTTAGTGACCGGAGGCTAGGGAGTTGGCACACGGTTACCAACCGTCACGTCCCTTCGGTCCTTTATATCCTTGTACTACCTTCGGGTAAAAAATCATGTTATGCACAAAAGACATCATATTGTAATGACTGGAACGAGTGAATAAGAATATTATCCTTTGCTTTATTACTATCATGTTCTGTGTATTCAGTTCTGCAAGTAACTAAGTTTACCCTCTGGGGGCAAACAACAACCTCCTCATCTCTTTTGCACGCGAGTCAAGCAATCCACGCTGAGTAAAAACAACTCGGCGGCCCTCACGGATCACACGATGTGAATCGAACGGCCACTCCCGCTCCCCACGCAACAATTACCAGCGCATGAATGGTGACTTCCGTCATGAGCCCCCAAAATAGTGCAGCATGCGGTGAGAAAGATCCGACAAGGTAGTCTTAGGAGGGTCTGCAGCAAGTTTGGTCAACGCGGCCTTACCCTTTCTGAGATACGTAGCAGTCCGTGATCCATCAAATTTATTCGGTGTTCAGAACAAATCTCCGGCGGCCCAAGTCATCAGACATTCTAGTGTTTCTCTTGTTCTTTAGTTAATAACATGAGCGTCGGTTTATAAAAAACGCAGAGAAACAAATCAACCAATGAATTTGGCAGCCTATATTGTTGTGTGGCGGTTCTATTATCGTTGGCACTTTATTTTCATCTTGGGTCTATAGGCGGTGGTTATGCCCAGATTGGTCTGGAGGCGTTTCATTATAAGATCCTCGCCATTTTTAATTCTGTTATGATTACTGTCATTTGAAATTGAATATCCGATCATGAACCAATATACATCATTTGAAATCTGCATATTTGAAATGCGATATCTGTCATCTATAGCTTCTTGCCAATAATATCTCTTCATCGCAATATAATAGGCATAGGCATAAAGTCAACCTTGCTCTGATACCATATTGAAGTACAACTCAACTTCTATGATGGAGATCGATGTAATATTTGCTTGCACTATTTATTTCTATACTTACCTTCTATCGATCTATCTTGGATTACATGTATATGAGTGAGAAGACATATCGATGGATGGACATGTATCCACATGTGTGGAGACATGTCTCTTTACCGATATGCCTCTTCATTAAACATTGCAAACATAACACATAATCGGTAGTTTGTTAAACATAAAGATGACTATTTATTCCACATAGAATAAATCAATATAATGATTTGTGATTTAATATCCCAATGTAATTATGTATGTGTATAAAATAATAATAAACTCAATTATTATTATTATGCATATTCGTATATATACACACATATAACAAAGTCATAAATCATTCTATTGATTGTGATTATCATCCATGATTATGTTTATCTGAACGAATGTACCATCATTAACAGTCTTCTTTGATGATATCTTGATATTTAGTAGGACCTTGGAGGGGCACTCACCACACTTGGAGGAGGTTCTAAGTATCTTGGAGAGTGAGTCATTGTTTGCTAAGGAATCAAAGTGTGAATTTGGCATGACTTAGCTGCTATATCTTGGGCATATCATCAATGCCGATGGGGTGAGAGTAGATCCAGAAAAGATTAGAGTCATCATTGAATAGCCAATTTCGACTAGCCTCTCACAGCTGAAGGGGTTCCTTGGTTTGTGGGGCTTCTACATGAGGTTTGTGAAGGGGTTTTCATAAATAGCAGTTCTGTCGACAGATCTCACCAAAAAGGGAGCCTTTGAGTGGTCTGATTTAGCACAACAAAGGATTAAGCATTTCAAGAAAGTGATGTCATCTTGCCCAGTGTTAGCTCTTCCAGACTTCACCAAACTATTTGAGTTACATTGTGACGCTTCAGGAGATGGGATTGGTGTTGTGTTAATGTAGGAGAAACACCCCATAGTTTTTGAGAGTAGAAAATTGAGAGAGGTGGATAAGAGCTATTTTATCTATGATCAGGAGATGTTGGCCATCATGCATGTGTTGGGCCAAGTGCAATTCTTATTTGGTGGGGGGTAGATTTGTGATTAAGACAGATCATAACATTATTAAGTACTTCACGAGCTAGAGGGATCTTAATGATTGACAACATTAATGGATCACTAAACTACAAGCCTATGACTATGACATTGAATGTCAAAGTAAAGAAGAATGTGGTGGCAGATGCACTCTCACGGAGACCACACATATGCTCTTTGGTGGAGATATCAGTTGAATGGAGAGAGATGATTGCAGTAGAATATGCAAAGGATTAATGGACAACAAGTTTGATTGAGGGCACAACTCGAGATGGCAGTGTAATACTATAATGTCCCCTTTTCGGGGCACATTATTTGTGCCTTATAGTTAGCCTTTCATCATGGTCCGGTGGGCTAACCGACGTCTGACAGAGGATCAGAGGGGTGTTTGGCCTAGGTGTTTTTAGTTTCGGGCCAATCGGATCAGTTTCCGCAGAGTTTCCAGGATGCTTACTATTTATAGTAAGTAGGAAGAACTCAGTGTACCTAGCATTTCAGTAGTGGACTTGGAGCGTCTCGCCGAGAGCTTTCCGACAAGCTATCACACGTCTCCATCCGAGTTCGTTTGGTCTTCCGTTTTAATGCTAGAAGATTCCTCACTTTATTTTATTATGTCACTTTATAACCAATGGTTATATTTATTTAAAAGTGACTTTAAGTGAGAATATGAAAGCATAGAGAGGGGAAACTGAAGGGTCACAGCCATTGCTTTAAAAGAAGGATTGAATGCTCATTTGGGGATGCTTAGTTTATGATATGATATTTTATCTCTTGGAGATATCAGGAAGCGTCAGCTTTCGAATTCAGCCTTCAGGACGGAAACCCTTTTGGCTTAGAGGAGGATTGGACGTAGCCCCAGTTCGTCTTCGGTGCGGATTCACTGCAGAGTTCGCCATTGCGTTCACAGGTTCTTTTCTGTTGATTGTCATTCTGCTGAATATTGTAATTCAGATTTTGGATTGTGGGAATCCCATTATTATTGTATTGCTGTTGTTTTTACACAATAATATTACTGAGGTTTTATTGGGATAATTGCTGGATTATTGTTATCGAATCGATGATTTGTTGCATGCATTTATATGTTTAAATCTATATGAGATATTGTTGGGAAATTTGGGAAAATGGCCGGTTAGGGTCATTACAGTGGTATCAGAGCTAAAAATCTTGCCAGCCTGTGAGGTTTCCTTCAGAAACGAAGCTGCAGATGAGTTTTTATAAGTACAAGGATCAGAGTTATTGGATTATGTTTCAGTGAAGTTTATCTCAGATTCTGGTTTACTAAATTATTGTGTCCAGCCATAGCAAGTTACTTCATTCCAAGCACAAGAAATCTGGGAACGTTATGATATTTCCAGAGTGGAAGAGTCAGTATTAGAGCCATTCCTTATTGGGATATTTCAGTGGTGCGTAACCTTGCAGGAGTGGTGACGTCGGGTGGTTCATGTGAGTGGTTCCTACAATGCGTGACTATATCAGTTCATTGCGTGGAAGTGGAACGAGAATGCTCGAAGCAGGTACAGGGTTTATTCTAGTGTCACTGGAATGAACTAAAGGCTGAAATCAGATTTGTCGTTGCTGGAGTTTGGCGTGGAACCTGCAGGGCTGATTTCCTTTCCTCCATCGGGCTTATTTTAATACTACGGTTATCGGAAATATTAAAGGACTTTATTAAGTTTTGATCTTTAAAAGATTTGCTCTAGCTGGCAGACACACAGCATGCTCACGCAACAAAGCGATTAATAAACCATTACTGGAAAATGTTTTACACCTCACGACTTTGACCGAAGACTAAGGGAGTGCTGGTGTTTAAACATTGAAACACAGTGGGTATGGGGTGTCGTGACATGTTACTGATTGCTTACGCCAGTATATATGGCGACGAAACTATGTTCAAACTGTAGCCAACACATTAGTGAAGGATTGGTATCCCACGCGTAGAGGGGTCTTCATAAGTTCTAGCAACACGTATTGCACCAGTCGTGAGTCGTGTGGCATCTTTGTTGGAGATTGTTTTTTTTTTTGCGGGCTATTTTGTTTATCCGCACAGCAATATTTTAATAACCGTGGCCTCCTATTGCCGCAATTTGGCTCTGGAAGGTATTGTCTGGTGCCGTAGAAGGTATTGTCTGGTGCCATCCAAACCAGAAACAACAGTAGCAATTGGTGTCTTGGTCTATGCAACCCGTCAACAAGCAATGCCAGGTGCATAAAACTCATTTGACTCACCTTAAATCACTTTGTATGCATTCTGAAAGCAACAACACATAATACCATTGTGAAAGGAGGTAGTGAAGAGTAAGAGAAGAATCCTGAGTTATTAGGTGACCAAGGCGTGGGGAAGAAATCTGAAGCCAGCTTGTGCCTGATACTTGTGAACTCGGATTGGGATGTGCTGTCATCATTTCCATTTATATGCACTGTGAGAAGAGTGAGTGTTCCATCAATAGTAGCGATTTGCCATCAAATATATCGAGGTGTTCCTGTATTGGGTTCTTTGGAGCTGCCAATAAAGCTTATCACTGCAAATAAAAGATGGCTGTAGTGATGGTTTAACACAAGATTATTAACATTTACAACGAAGACGTCTACAGTGGCAACAAAACTAACTAAGGCATTCTCCAGTGACTCGGGCAAGAGGAAGACATTCTGTTTAATCTGAAATGTGACTGGTGTTTGGGACATGCTGTAGCACATTCAGAATTGATTCCAGAATGCATATTAGTGCCATAGAGGAAGCACACGGGTAGCAGCATACAGCGGAATAGTCACTACGATTGACATGAGGGAGCCGAGTTCATATACAAGTGAAGTCCTCGAGCTAACGGGTGTAGACTTTCAATCCTTTACACTCAGCCGGCTCTAACGGGGTGTCAACGCATACTAGCATCCTTCCATAGAGGCCATTACCAGTACGGGCAGGGGCATCATTGGCTTAAGCCGTGCCTGGGAGAGTGTTGATCACTGCATCAAGGAAGTGACCGGACTTGTGTATCACACAGTCATACTGAGATACCGCGGGCAAAGAAAGGAGAAGAGTTCTCCAGCAACCTCCACGCTGCCCCTACATTGTTAACAACTACTATTGGAGTTGAATATCAGAAGGGATTTTCAATTCCTCGCAAATCAGACTTTCTTGCAATCTGGATTATCATTAAGGAAATTTGTGCGGTAAATTCTGAGGGAGACAACTAGAATTGTGGTAAAATTCCTAGTAGAGATCATTACAGGTTACAAGGCCTTTGGTCAACTATTTACACAGAGGGCAATCAAATAAATGAGCAGCTAGACAGTAAGGTTGAAGAAGTAGTAAATCAGATGGAAGTGTTCAATCAGCAGCAGATTTTGAGAGGCCGTAGTGGAGTTCAGTCCCACTTACAGTTCCAGTGAATGGAAATGATGGTAACATTTAATAAAAATAGCAGACAAAATAATCTACAGGCTTTCTGTTGAGTAGAAACCAGTTGGGAACATTACAGTCGTTATCAACATAACAGCAAGACAGGTTTAGTCGGGCAAGATGCAGAGTTTGGAGAAAGTCTTGAAGGATCTTGTTCAGGTTCAGCAACAGTTAGTCCAGATTTCACAACCGGATAAAAGGACCGAAATTCTCAGCATATATGATGAGTACAACACACTTCCTCCACAGGTTCAGAAAGATTTAACCTTCTCTAGTTTCCTGGACTTTCATCCTAAGCTACAACACAAAAGTTTAACGACAAAGAAACAGTGGCAGGATTTGGCCCGGGACCTTCTTGCACAAGTTAGGTGCAAAAATCTACATGAAGAGTTGCCAGCTATCACTAATCAAACCCATAAGTGAACAAAAAACTAAATCAGTTTTTGAAGAAAAACTTTATGAGGATGTCATCGAAGCAGGAGATTGTAAAACAAATATTGAATCCATGCATGAAGATGAGACTAAAGAAGAGGCAACAAATATGCAGGTTACAGAATATGAGGAATCGTGTGATTTCTATAGCAGTGCATCACGTATGCGTAATGATGATTTGGATGATCAATCAAAGAACGTATTTAAAAATGACAACGATGAGGAGCATGCCTTGCAACGTCAGCTGAAGGTCAATAATGATGCTATTACTGCAGCCCTTGTTCACCATGATAGCACCCACCAGATCATTGAGGATCTTTACCGGAAAGCTCAGAGAGAGACAGGACAAGGGGGTATAAGGATTGGGTCTTA
>MU225716.1:700554-713893 GCA_018584345.1 Thuja plicata
TAGCTTCTATTTGATGATGTTATAGTGTTTTTAAGTTATATTCAATAAAGGGTGCATGAAATAAGTTTTAAATTGTTAAAATCTCTAAATTTTAAGGGTTTTTTAAATTTGCCGATTCATGGGCGATTCGCGATTCGATTCGGCCTTGCCGATTCCGAGACGATTCCGATTCACGTTTCTTTGGTTTGAAGAGTTTATAGCAGACAATACTTGGTATGTCTTCCACATTAGAATGCATAGTTGATTAATGAGCATTGTAATAAACTTCTGTCCATGAACTTTCAGATCTCTGGATGTGTTTCAGAATCTATTTCAGGAGTATCGGTGATTGATATTTTAGTTTGCAATCATGCTCTTATCACTGATATCGTTAAACTAGTGGATAGCAATATAGATATTTCCCTTGTCTTTCATTAGCAACAAATATATTTGTGTGGCTTGCATATCCAATTTAATACTATAAACCCAGAACCAAACAAACTCAGGAATTCAGTAATTAGATTGTCGGCCAACTGTTTGACAAAATTACAGTGAGTGGGAAAGGAAAAAAAATAGTGTGTGGATAAGGGCTGACTCCTTACACTTAAGTCGATCCCCTCATTGCTTTATTCTAGAAATTTCATGTGTCAGTGGACTTGATATGTGTTTGTGGATTTTACCAACTCTTAGCTATTTTTTTTATAGCCTCCTAGACTTGGTGGACCTCACTGGGCAATTAGGAATTTTCCATGAATGGACTTCATTTGGAGATTAGGAATTTCACATGCTAGAGCAAACTTGGCATTAAATTGAGGATTTTCGTGCTTCCATGGGCGGACTTCATCATGACTTAAGGAATTTCCTCATGGGAGGGCAGACTTCAACTTTTGATGAGGATTTTTCCACATTTTGATGAGATTGAAATCCAGAATTTTTACAACTTTCATGCTTTTCCTCATTTGAAATCCGAAATTTGGCGTTGAAAACAAGAAAATTTCATACTTAGGCAATTTCCATGATGCCTAGTTGCAGATGCAACTTTTGGCCTTACCAAAATAGAAACTTCTAAAAAAAGAAATTTCGAAAAAGCAAAAGAGCAAGCGAGAAAAAAGGAAACCCCAATTGGCCTATAAGTGCCAAAAACGAAACTTCCAAAAAAAGCAAAAAGCAGAAAAAAATTGTTACCCCAAGTTCTCGGGATAGGGGGACGGGGAGATGGGGAAATGGGATGGATTTGTTTCAGCCGGAGCAGGGGACGACAATGGGGATGACTATATTAAAAATAGAATTTTTTAAAAATATATAGGGAAATTTTAGATATTTATATGAAAACATGGATAAAGCATGCTTATATACATTATAGAACCTTAACATATAATGTTTGTGTTAAATAATTTAAATTGAGAGTTCACATGAGAGTGGAAGTCAAACAAATTATCAAAACTCAAACATTATTTAAATTAATTTTATGGGACAGCCAGGGACGGGTTTCCGAGTTTTCGAGATGTCCCCGTTTCCGTGACGGGTCAAATTATGCCAGAAATGTGTCCTTGGGTAACACTGGAAAAAAACAACTTTTCCTATAAAATAGTTGTCAAAATTGACCTCAGAAAATGTCGATCATGTCCCTTGGCCTTTCTGAACACTTCCATAGCATCAAAATATACTTTTGGTCATGCTTTCTCCTATTGACTTTTTGATGACACTCCTGATCTTGGCAAATTAAACTTGAAAAAAACTCTCTCTGGCAAAAGACTGGAGATTGAAGCAGAGACACCTAAACCTAAAACCTCAAAAAGCGAAAGAAGTGCCCCGCCCTTGGGCTTAGAAGGGAAGGATGTTCCAGACACCCTATTGTAGCTTCCCCACACCCTTACCAGGGTTGAACATTAAGTTAAGGAACTCTTACCATAAGGAGGATAAGGGTGACAATGGAAGAGGGGAACGACTATGGGATTCCTCACTAGGTATACCCCCTTATATGGATGGAAAAGGGCCACATGATGGCCAAGAGGGATGATATCCGCTCTTGGGCCTAGGGTAGAGGATTGTTTAAGGCACCCTAATATGCCCCTTATCCTAGCTCTCCTATGGTTGAACTCCATCAATAAATTAAATATATCTTATGATTAAATTAATGTTTCTAACCCTTGTAGGAAAGATCTATGCTTTTAATGTCTCTAATAAGGAAGATCTATTTTGTGGATTGTGTTTCAAGGATTTCCTAATATGTTGCAAGATCTCAATCAAGTACATGTTACTAATTCTATTCTACTTCGTGTTCTACTTGGAATTTGTGATTTAGGGCAAAAGCTAGGGCATTGGAAAAGGGGATGTTATAGAATGGATATAAACCAAGCCAATCAGTTACACTTCATTGAGTGGATAAAGGAGTATGTATTCCAATTCCGTTCAATTGAAGAACTTGCAACTTGTTGAAATTGGAGAGAAAACCAACACAACTTAAAGCTAAAAAATGCAAAAGAGATTGAAGAATGGTAAGTATTAAAGTCTACAAATGTTAAAAGAAAATTCTTACTTGTGATAAAATCTTGATTGAAGAGGCTGGAAGAACAAATAATCTTGCCCATGGAGGTACCACCATGTATGAGCATCTTCCTTGTAATGGTGTTAAAGAGCACAAATACTATGATCTCATCCTGAGATGAAATTGCCAAAATATTTCTTAGCATTATCCACCACTTCTCGACTTGAGAAGATTCTTCAGAATTCCAACTTGCACCCATTAGCAACTTCGCTATCTCTATATGGTGCAATTCTCCTTGGCAAAAGGAAAATCTTTGTGCTAAAGTATTTGGGGGATAATTTACATGCAAGGAGATGCAATGGTTTGTTCTTCTTGTTCTAGCATTGATGAATGATTTGTTCCACACTTTGGAAAAATGATTCTTCGGGGTCATTCTCTTTTTTTGCTATTATGACCTTTATTTTTCCTATCATGGAGTCAATGCCATCATAGTTTTTCCCTAAACATGGCTGATCTGTATCAGCAAACCTAATCACACTCATGATAGGCTCGGTGAAACTCAAGACATAGTCCACATGAGGCCACCAATCATCATCTAGCCCACCAATCTTCATCTAGGATCAATGACTTGACCTTTTGGGTCCTCTCTAAATTTGATTGCTTCCAAATACTCCATTGGTGGCTAATAACTGTGGTGCTCAATGTCTCCCAAATCAACACCGCCATTTATTTGTGACCTACTTATGAAGTTAATAAGGTCCTTTTTGTTAGGCTGTCTCATTTCAAGTTACTTCAAGAATTCATGAAAGTAAACTTGAACTTTGAACTCATCAAGAAATTTTTGATACTGATCAAGAATTTTGCTGGCTTCATGTTCATAATCCCATTTATCCTTATCCCTTATCAATGGTGTCAGGTCCTCCCGACATTTTCCAAATATTTGCAATAGTTCAATCATGGATTCTTGAGATGACTTCATCTTGCTATAGCCACTTGACACTGTCATGCACTCTGCTGAAACCACCCTATAATTACTGAAACTAGCATTCATTGTTGAAACTTTGTCATGCAACTGCAGATTTGCAACAAGGTGTTAACCTCCCAACATAATGACATGATTAATGCATAATTACATTTGTCATTAACAATAGTTGAGTGTAAAGAAGAAAATTATAAATTTATCTTGCTTACACAATTTTTTTAGTATCGAAGTTGGGACTTAATTCGAAGCTCTTTTCATCAAAAGTTCTGCAAACTTTGTTTTTTTCTTGTTTTAGAGTTTAGAGGAATGCTGTTGGATACCTTCTTGGTGGTGTTGTAATTGGGTTTACATTCTTGATTGTTGTCTGACTTTTGGTCATTCCTATGTATGAATATATTATATAATTGTTTCTTTTGTTTCATTTTATGCATTTGAAGAGGGCTATCTTTTCTACAACATAGACATGAGTTTGTAAAGATGGACTGAATGGTACTATTTCATAGACTAATATGCTCATATAGTGGACTTTAAAACCATAAGAAGACAAAATTCATTGAGGAGATAACTTCTAGTTTCAATTGCATAAATATTTTGAACTATCGACATTTTAAATCACCCAAAATGGTTCATCATTAGGGTGAATGATACATTGTAAGACTATAGATAGCCTTTTAAACAATGAATAGTAGAGATCATGAATATTAACTACCTTCCTATATATTGATTTAATGTAATATAACATGACGCCTTCAAATTGATTTATTAATCATTTAATGCCTTATATACTCTTCAGCTGTGAAAGGGCCACATTTCATTGGTTGTGATCAAATTTGTTTTTCCTAAGAAATTTAATGATGGGTTTTTACGGATCACTAAGATCTATACCCTCATTCTGATCAAGATCATTTGGATGTTTATGAATCTAAATAGCTTCTTTAAGTATTCTTATTAAGTATAACTACTCTACTACAATCTCTTTTTAGGAAAATATCATGTGATGACCTATGTACATACTCTACAAATGAGAAATATTTGATGTAGTCTCTCTCAGTGTCAGCTCTAAGTGTCTCAAACTTTAAGTGAAAAGATCCTGCCGCCTTGATAGAAAGAAGACCAAACATGCAATCAATTTTGATGACCTCACATTCAAGTGTTGGATCAAGAGGATTTTTGATGAACTTCAACTGTTCCCTTTTTCATTTTGTGGGATGAAGATGGATTTAATATTATACTTCCTTTAGATTTTGTATATCGTAAAGGAAATTCCTTCACTAAATGGAAAAAAAGCTGTAGTCATATCTTTGTCATTATTAACTTCATGTTGGCCTTGCTTTGCAGTTTTTATTGCCACATTGTTAAAAAACTTCTATAATCTATTTCATTCCATTTCCATTAGTCTGGAAATCTTTGTTAAGTGATGCTTCTCCTCCTCATTGTGGTCATTATCAGAAATTTGAAAGGCAGAGGGTTAGACCTCCAAATAATTAGAGTAGCTCCATCTTCTGTGAAAAGTGGTGATGAGAAGAAGCCCAGAAATAGAGATCCATGAGGTTTTTTCCTATGAATCTATCATGCCAGTGAACAGTCATTCTATCTAGAAATAAGGACATCATGGAAAGGTGAAGAATCATCAGTCTGCTTTATATTGCTAGAAAGACAATGGCGCTTAGTAAATGTTTTAATTTTTATTTTCAGATTGGGATGTGGAATATTGCTCAAACCCAACATCAACAGGAGGTTATTACAGAAGTGCAATTGGGAGATTGTTGTTGAAAACAAAGGAAATGGCCCAAATAATACAAGCCCCAGATTTTGTGGGTAATAAGGTGGTCTTTTCTGCCTTGAATGCAATTGACGGGGAAGTTTCCTTGAAAGGTAACTAACATCTTGATTTTGATGTATCTTACTCACATCATTTTTACTTTTATAAGAAATCATAGGCATAAGAGTTTAATAATTACAGGATGATAATGCCACTGAACAATCTAAATTATCAGCATGATCTCGCCATAGAATATGTATGTTAAATCCTTTGTTTATTAGATTTGTTGAATTTGTGTAGCCATTTTCGGATAATGATTATCTAGAATCACTCTTCTTTTTTTGTCTCCAACATTGGGGGTCTATCTTCTAGATTTGCATCCAGGGTTTAGGATTTGCTACTGTAATGTGGAAGGCTAGTCCGGCTCTCTTGTGAACTAATTTCTTTTATAGATTTATTGCCAAGGCCTACATTGTTGCTGAGATGATGGATCTCCACGTCTGGTTTAAACTCCAACTGTTATCTATTTTTATGTGTTCCTGTGCCTCCCTTAGATGTCTGTTAGTTTGGTTGTCTGCTCTTACAAGGATACTAGCTGCTTCTTTGTAAATTCTATATTGAGTTGTGGGTAGGTGGCTCCCTTGTGAACTAATTTCTTCTTTTGTCAGCTTTTATTTATTGCTGAGATGATACATCTCCAGCTGTGGGTTAAACTGAAACCTGCCATCTCAATTTATGTTATTCCTGTGTTGTTTTATTTCCTATGCTTCCCCTAGATGTCTCTTAGTTTGGTTGTCTTCCCCTACAAGGGCTTTCGCTGCTTCTTTGCAAATTTTATATTTAGTAGTATGTTGGTTTTCAGCAATAGTAGTCTTTTGTATTTGATTTTTATGAGAATTTCCAGTATATGATGGTTTCTTCTGTAACACTGCCACCATCCTGGGTTTTTCAGTGTATGTATTTATTGCTTTCTTTCCAGGATCCTCCTTGAACAGGTTTGCTATTAGTGGTGTCAAGGGGCACTCAGTTATTCCTTCTGTTTGTTCATAGATATATCCTTCAAAGCTAAAGGAAGTTAATCTAAAGCACTCTTCACTAACTTTGTAGTTTTAGAAAACTAAAACTTGTGTTTGTTAAGAAATTTTAGTGTCTATAGTACTATACAACCTTGTTCATCCTTGGCATCTAGCATAAATATTCTGAGAAATTCCAACTAACAAGCTTTTCAAGAAACTTAAAAATACAAAAATCATATTGAACCATAATGAAGTAGCATGGCCATTTGTTTACTGGCAATATCATTTATAGGTATTTGTAATTATCCACAAAATTGTAGGGTTTGTTGATTTGTATCATCCAATAGACATCATTTATGAATCATCTTTTGTGATTGTAAGATCCTTTTCCGCAAGGTGAAGATGGATCATGGTCCATACCAAGATGCCAAAGGTTGATATTTCCCAAGCAGAGCTATTCTAGTTCAGAGAAGTCATGTGATGATGTAATGTCCCCTTTTCTACAGTAATGCATATTATGCCTGATTAGCCTATCTAGCCATCTGGATAGTCTAATGGCCGCTTTACAGAGGATGCCAGTCAGTCACATGGTTACTTGGGCATTTATTTTATATCTGGGTTCAGACTCTATAGTAGGGGTACTTTATTTCATAAAGTAATATTATAAAGTCACTTTAATATTATAACTGTAAGTTACTTTATTTTTATAAAGTGACTTAAGTGACTAAAAGATGAAAGTGCTTTTTTATCCCACATTGCCTAGTTGGTGTAATGGCTCTCATTTTGAGGTTATAAAGGAAGGAGATCTTCCTTGGGAAAAGTACAATGAGCATTTATAAAATTAAAGATTTTATATCTGGTTGCTTGAATGTGACTGATTTCTTGAGGACGTAGCCCCTTAAGAGTTTCTATGGGATTTAGACATATCCCCAATATTCTATCTTGGGTGAAATTACTTCAGATTTCACAAGTGAACTCCAAGTAAAGATTCCAGAAATTAAGCTTCAGCATTCAGTTCGAAATCCAGAGACTATTATCTGTAGGTTTCAGAATAGTATTAAAGAATATTGCATTGGAAGGAAGAAGTATTGCGAATTAAGTTGATTTTGGTTCCTATTTGACTAGTGAGAGGAAGACGTATGTTTTGGGGAACACCCAGCCCATGTTAGTAAAACCTTGGAAGATTACTCACGGGTTGAATACCTCAGCCCCAAGGAGTGCACGGTAGACATTAGCACACCCAACACTCACTTGCGACACCAGTTGGTGGCCCTGCAGAGGCTCGGGAAGTATACGCTGTAGATAGCAGACATTAGCACGTTCAACATTCACATATGATACCAGCCGGTGGTTTGCAGAGACTCGACAGGTATAGGCTGTAGATAAACAATGCTGAACAGGGACATAGTGTACTATGAATGAGCCAGCCCACGCCCACACAGCTGTCACGCACACTCATTGCAATTAGATGCGGACATTCAGTATACAGTGCAACACGGGAGTTGAGCACTAAACATTGGTGATTTAGGTATTGGCATTGGGTATGAGCCGCAATCCTCTTCATACGCGGGCCAGGACTGTGGTAGCAGTTCTCCTCTCCGCTCGGTGGTCAGCCAGTCCCCCGTCTAGTATCAGCATATACCCATATGTGGAAACGTTCTCTCTTGCTAATTATTTGTATGTATGCATTTTGGAATTAATAGTTGATAACGCTTTTGGAGTGGTCTTTGAACAATATTCCAAACTAGTACTTGTGGAAAACGTTCCTATTTATCAATATTTTAGTCTGCCAGCCACTTCTATTGTTTAGCACATCTTGTTTCAAATATATATATATGTTGGAGATCATTTCAGTATTTTGGCGTGAACCAAACAACATAAAATCTCAGTAGATATCATCCAGTTAATGCTAAAGATAGTTAGACGGAATTGTTTAATTAATTACTTGCTATACAACTTTAGCGGATTTCTTCTGAAAAATTGCAAAGAAAATTAAGCAGAGAACATTACAGTGGTATCAGAGCTATTGATCTTGCCATCCTAGTGGGATCATCATTTTCAGTTGTCAGTTGATTACAGCAGTAGCCATGCTAGCCAGATATGCATAGCAGGCACAGGATACCCGAGTTTAGACATAACAGGGTTGAGCAGGAACAGACAGATTCTTTTGTACAGGTTGACATCAAGACCAGTCATACAGAAGACGAGGAGTTTGTTTTAGAACAAACTATTCTAGGTGGGAACATGGCTGACGAGGTAGATAGAGAAGCCAGGGAGACAATGAGGCAGATACGTGTTGGGCAGGACAATATTGCTGGCGTGTTACAACAACTTACAAGGGTTATCCAGCAGTTGTTAGTTACAGCCAGGAGGCCCCCTAGCTAGCACAGTGGTGGTAGCAGTAGAGCAGGATCCCCTAGAGCCACTAGAGCTCCCACACATACCACAGACAGACCCCTCATGCCTACATTCACGGAGAATGTTACAGAGGAGGAGGTGGCACAACCAGGTCCAACAGGCATTCTTCCAAAGAATGTTATGACTATGCACGATGAGTGGGACATTTTACCCGCCCATGTCAAAGCTGATTTGACCTTTGTTCAGTATATGGCACAAAAGAGAGAGTTTGGCAGGGCCCATCTGGATAGGAGACCCAGGGGTCCGAACTGGGATTTGAAACGTGCCATAAACAAATTGACTCTTCCTACGTTCGATGGCAGTGGTAGGACTTCCGCTAGAGCTTGGATCCACAAGCTAGATACCTTCCTGACCCTCAAGCCCATGATAGAGACCGAGGCAATTAAATTTGCCACTATGCATTTGGAGGGAGCCGCGTATGATTGGTGGCATCATGGACTAGTCACCCAGGACCACGGATTGATTGCCCCCTACGAGATCTTCAACACGAGATTAATATCTTGCTTTGATAGGAAGGACATAGAGGTCTATTACAGGGAGTTGGCTCAGCTTAAGCAGAGTGGGTCTTTGGAGCATTACATCGATGAGTTTCAGAGGATCTCCATCATGGTTCCGGACATGACAGAGAAGAGGAAGATAATGTTATTCATTGAGGGCCTTTATGATAAATTCAGAGGGCTAGTTAGAGTTCTCAAACCAGACACCTTGGATGATGCTATTAAGTTAGCTCACGACTTAGATTCATCGTCCTCCATTTTACAGCCCCCTAAAAAACCCTTCAAGGGGTCTTCTTCATTCCAGAAGGGGAAAAATCAGAATAAGAGTGCACCTCCTGGGCTGGATTTTGAGACTAGAAATGAGTTGAGGAGGGGGAAGTTGTGTTTTACTTGCAGGGAGCCTTGGACTCCAGATCATAGGTGCCTTGGGAAAGACAAACTTCATTACATTGAGGTAGCTTCAGAGGATGAGTATGAGCAGTGTGAGGGCAGTGATGAGGAGGACAGCGATGAGGAGGCTCAGGTTGAGCCAACATCAGAGGGAAGGAAAAAGAAAGCTCCTCACGAGCAACCCCCGGTTACTTTAGCATCCCTCTCAGGGATTCCTACGTGTCACCCCTTTCGTTTGAAAGGAGTAGTTAGAAGACGGAGGATTGTTTGCCTCTTAGATACCGGTGCTATGCACAATTTTATCAGCACGAGGTATGGTCTCTAGGAGACGGCTCCAGGTGGATGACATTCCGGAGCTTGAGGTTAAGGTGGCAGGAGGGGACCTGTTGAGTTGCACAGGGAAGATCTCTGGTCTTCCAATACACTTTGGAGATTACCTACTAGAGGTAGATTTTTATGTTATTGACTTGGATAGTCTGGATGCGATATTGGGTATGTAATGGCTACAGACCCTAGGCAGGTACACCATTGATCACACGCTGAAACAGTTAGAGTTTATACAGGGTGATCAGCAGGTGGTTCTTAAGGCCATGCCAGATGCCGGGCCTAGATTAGTGTCTACTCACAGGATGGAGGCCATCATGAGACACAGTGACATGGAGTGGGCAGCCCAGTGCTTCGTATCCACGAAACCCACACCGGATTCAGGGCAGCAAGATCACCTTGATATTCAGTAGGTGCTTGATAAGCACAAGCGGGTCTTTGAGGATATTCCACCAGGCATACCTCTAGATAGAGGGTTCGAGCATATCATTGAGATGGAGGAGGGCGCTAAGCCAGTAATTACTACTCCTTATTGTCATCCTAGGCACTACAAGGAAGAGATAGAGAAGACGATAAAGGAACTCTTGGACAGGGACACATCAGACCTAGCTCCAGTCCCTTTGCTTCTTCACTGGTATTGGTGAAGAAGAAAGATGGTACTCTCCGCATGTGTATTGATTACCGTGCTTTGAATAAGAGAACCATCAAGAACAGGTATCCTATTCCCCGAATCGATAAGCTGCTAGATAAGTTACACGGGGCAGTCTACTTCTCGAAGATAGATCTTCGATCAGGGTACCACCAGATTCGTGTTTGAGAGGAGGATGTGCATAAGACAGCGTTCCGCTGCCATTACGGACACTACGAGTTTCTAGTGATGCCATTTGGGCTCACTAACGCTCCGGCCACATTCCAGTTTTGCATGAATCATATCTTCAAAAAACAGTTGCGCAAGAGTGTATTAATATTCTTTGATGACATATTGGTCTTCAGCAGGACATGGAAGGAGCATTTGAGACTCTTGGACGAGATTCTGAGCATCATGGAGAATCAGTCTCTGTTTGCTAAAGAATCCAAGTGTGAATTTGGATTGACCGAGATCCTCTGCCTGGGACATGTGATAGGGGTAGATGGAGTCAAGTTCCATCAGGAGAAAATACAGGCAATCCTGGATTGGCCGCCACCGCGGAATGTTTCAGAGTTGAGAGGATTCCTTAGTTTATGCTCCTACTACAGGAGGTTCGTAAAGGGGTTTTCTCAGGCAGCTGCACCCCTCACCGATCTCACTCGGAAAGGGGCCTTTAGGTGGACAGGCGATATTGAGATAGTCTTCGACAGATTCAAGACTATCATGAGCACATGCCCGGTTCTAGCACTACCAGACTTCTCTCGTCCATTTATTCTTGAGTGCGATGCTTCAGGTAGTGGGATAGGTGCAGTATTGATGCAGGACAGGCACCCCATAGCTTATGAGAGCAGGAAACTCAGGGACAACGAGAGATTATACTCTACATATGACAAAGAGATGCTAGCCATTATGCACGCCTTAGCTAAATTCAGGCAATATCTGGTGGGTGGCAAGTTTACAGTTAAGACGGATCACAACAACTTGCGATACTTCCTGGAACAAAAAGAGCTCAACGAGAGACAACATAAATGGGTCAGTAAGATACAGGCATATGACTTTGACATTGAGTATGTCAAAGGCAAGAATAACATTGTAGCTGATGCACTCTCCAGGAGACCTTCAGAGGTAACATGTGTTCTATCCGAGATTTCCGCAGATTGGAAATCTCACTTATTGGTTGAGTATTCTAAGGATACTCAAGCATGTCAGGTCTTGGACGGGCAGCTTCCAGATGACAGGTACAAGGTAATTGATGACATCATCCTTTACAAGGACAGGATCTACCTAGTGCCAGGCTCGAAGCTGAAGGCTATGATTTTGAGAGCTGTGCATGACACTCCTACAACAGGGCATCCAGGGTTCTTTAAGACTTACAGGTATATCCGGGAGAGGTTCTCTTGGAAGGGCCTCAAGGACAATGTCCTCCAGCATGTTAGGGAGTGCCAGACTTGTCAGTAGAACAAGTCAGAGCACACTTATCCAGCGGGTTTGTTGCAGCCTCTTCCTATTTCGGCTCAGAAATGGGAGGGTATT
Organism: Thuja plicata; assembly: GCA_018584345.1. NCBI lineage: Eukaryota > Viridiplantae > Streptophyta > Pinopsida > Cupressales > Cupressaceae > Thuja > Thuja plicata. The sequence continues at coordinate 712,572 of MU225716.1, forward strand.
TGTATAGACTTCATCACTGGATTGCCGAGAGTGCAGGGTAAGTACAGTATTTTTGTGGTGGTCTACAGACTCACCAAGTTCGCTCATTTCTTTGCCATTGCAGCAGATTGGACAGCTTCACAGGTAGCAGAATTATTCTTTCGTGAGGTTTTCAGACTGCATGCTCTCCCTAAGACCATTGTGAGCGACAGGGACATCAAGTTCCTTAGCACCTTCTGGCAGGAACTTTTTAGGTTGGCAGGCACGGAGCTGACCCCCAATACTAGTTACCACCCACAGACCGACGAGCAGACAGAGATTGTGAATAAATGGGTGGAAGGCTACCTCAGAAACTATGTATCGGGGCAACGGAGAGCATGGGTCCGTTGGCTATACTTGGGGGAGTTCTGTTATATCTCCACTTATCATACGACCATAGGCATGTCGCCATTCAGGGCACTCTATGGCAGCGAGCTATTATCTTTCATAGATTTGGCTTTACAGGACAGCAGGGCTCCGATAGCTAGTGACTGGTTACAGGATCACCAGGACATTCTCCGTTCTCTCAAGGAGAATATTTAGAGAGCACAGAATTAGCAGAAGATATACACTGATCGTCACAGGGTAGAGCGGAATTTTGAGATAGGAGACATGGTTTACCTCCGCCTACAGCCTTACCGGCAGAGTTCACTGAAGAAGAGTGGATCAGAGAAGCTCAAGCCTAGATTTTATGGCCCTTATCGCATCTCGAGGAGAGTTGGCGAGGTGGCGTATGAGTTGGAGCTTCCGGCGGATAGTAGGATTCACAATGTCTTCCATGTCTCTTGCCTCAAGAAGGCAATTGGACAACAGGTAATAGCTTCAGGTAGTTTACCTCCATTGAATGAGGAGGGTAAACTGGCTTTGGTTCTAGCAGAGGTTATTGAGGTCAGGGAAAGAAACCTGCGGAACAAGGTTGTTCGGGAATATTTGATCCGGTGGAAAGACTTGCCGTATGAAGATGCCACTTGGGAGGGTGAGTCTATCCTGCAGCACCCAGCTTTGAGATTGCTTGAGGGCAAGCAATCCCGGGAAGTGAGGATTGTAATGTCCCCTTTTCTACAGTAATGCATATTATGCCTGATTAGCCTATCTAGCCATCCGGATAGTCTAATGGTCGCTTTACAGAGGATGCCAGTCAGTCACATGGTTACTTGGGCATTTATTTAATATCTGGGTTCAGACTCTATAGTTGGGGTACTTTATTTCATAAAGTAATATTATAAAGTCACTTTAATATTATAACTTTAAGTTACTTTATTTTTATAAAGTGACTTAAGTGACTAAAAGACGAAAGTGCTTTT